>JAHLWZ010001058.1:0-23267 GCA_020536535.1 Pelomyxa schiedti | reverse complement strand
TTGTCAAAGGTTCTAGCATATGACAGGTGGCCGCCTGCAAGCGGGGAATCATGAAGCTCTTGCAGGACTCCCTCCTTCATGCTGCTCGGCAATACTACACAAAGGTTTGGCATCTGTCCACACCCAGCTGTGCACCATCTATACATAATGTCATCATCTCCCTTGAGAAACAGCTCTTTGGTGTGCCACAGCTCCCGGTTCCATTGCTTATCTCTAGAACCAATCTTGCTTCCACTGACCATGTTCTGTATGTCCAGAATGTTCTCATCAAGGTGCTGACTGTTTTGTATCTTGGCCTTGAGCTCATCTGCAACAATAAACAGGAATTTATCTATCAGATAGTGTGAGAGTGTGTGAGGTACTGCCATCTCTTTCCCAGGTTTGTGAATAATTGTGGGGTTAAATTGCAAAAGGGTTAGAGACCAGCATGCCAGTCTTCCTGAAAGATTCTTTGCTTCCAGCAGGTACTTCAGAGCAATATGATCTGTATACAGGATAAGTGTTGAGCCATGAATATAGCTCCTCCGCTGCCAAACATTCCCGCTCTCTGGTGTCGTAATTCTTCTCTGCCGGTGTCAGGCTTCTACTCCAGTAAGCTAATGTTACCCTCCTTTTATTAATTTCTTGAAACAACCGCTATTCTCTCCCCACCAGAGTTCGTCCATAAGAGCAGCATATGCTTCTGCTAAAACACCTTTGTGCCCTAAGGGATTGTTTACATTGACATCCAACCACCATAACCCTTGCTGAAAGAAGTCAGTCAAGGGTGCAGTGTTGCTCAAGCACTGAAGTGCAGAATTCATAAAACAGCTAGGTTTGTTTCAATAGTTAGGCAAGGAAATTTGGGAGCGTACGTATTTCCAAGATTAACCAATCCAATGAGGCCAGGATTTTCAGGAGGTTTGGAATACCTTCAACCTTTTAGTAAGACAAATATATCTTGCTTAAAACACACAGCCCAGAGAATAAGCGTCCCCAGCCTGATTTATTGCCTGCATCTGCACTTACTGACGGTGTATTTGGCAAGAGGTTTGGAGGGGCAATATCCTGTGGGAGTGAATATGGCCATGACCCATCAGTCTTTTTCTTCTCCACAAATATCTTGATTTTTGTAAGTGAGAAGTATCAAGAGGATTATAAGGACCAATTGCATATCAAGAACGTGAAGGTCACTCAAAGGTTTTTCCATGTCTTGGAGTAGAACAGGCTAAAACAAGTGAATGGGGAAGAAACTGATGGAATGTACGTTTCGTGGATCACAAAAGCTCCACAGGTGAGATGTCGAATCTTGAACTTGGAGGAGGTCACACACAATCCTCTGTTAAGTAAGAGGAATTTTTCGTAATTTGTTCATACCAGAAAATCGATAAGAGTAGTGGCCCTACTGGTGTACACTTTGATGTAGGAGCAGACATCAGGAAGTTTCACCATATATAAGCAAAGACATCAGACATCAGGATGTAGAGATGTGTTCCACTTTCCGCGAGATTCTATAACAGGACAACATATTTGAGGGCCGCCACCATATCTGTGTGGCTTCATTATTCTCTTTTTCCCCTAATTCATAACACACTTGGGAAATAATATATTCCACACACTGACAGGAACGAGCTCGTATCAACCCCTTGGCACAATCCCTAAAACCCACTTGCACTTAATGACATTAAGAATGGCTCAGTAATGGAAAAATACCGGTTTAACAGCGTTATAAGCAATATCCTCAAGTAATGGGATGTTGTTAATTTTTCCTGGCGGAGCACGACCCTATTTTTGGGGAGTATAACAGCGCCGGCCAAGTGACAAGAACACGCACGGCACACAAGCAAGCACGAATTCCACCGCTGCACTTCACACACGCAACACGCACATATTCGGTGCACGCATACACACACACCCATACACATAAGCATACGATGTTATTAGGGGGCAGTGACATGAGGCCGTCGTACAACACGCGGCTCCCCAGGCCCCGCTCGATCTCCCCCCATCGCATGTCTCCCCTCCTGCGCCTCCGCGTCCTCCTCGGCTGCTGGCTCGGCGTTGCGGTGGCTGCTCGTGGGGGCAGCAGGAGAAGGAGCCGAAGCAGGAGCGGGCGCGGGCGTCACCTTGGGGGCAGCGGCGGGTGCGGGATGGGGGTGCCGTTGCGCGTCCGGGAGCGGGGAGGAAGTAATCTTCAATCTCCGGGGTGTGCGTGGAAACAGCGGGGTCTCTACACTGTCTTTGCATGAGCAGAGGTTGCTAAACAGCGACCCGCCACCAACCACATCAAGCAAAAGCCACACCGGCCACGCTCATCGCATTCAAGTGCACAAACCCAAACGCCGCCGCCTCACATGAGATACATAATAGTAGTATTTTTCTTCTTTTCATCGCACACTACCCTACGATCTTCGAACCTACAAAGCAGGAAATTAATTCGATGAGTTGGCATCAGAATCCGCTGCGCGAGGCAGAGCTGGAGAGGGTGTTACAGGTGTCACAGGTAGTGTGGGGATTGGTGATTGGGCCGCGGTGGCTGGGGTCAGGCGACCGCATCCGGTCGTCGCGGCGCCGCTGCGTGCGGCTGATGGCCGTGGCCGAGGCGCTGTTCCCGCTGGTGGCCCTTGTGTGCCGCCGCGTACTCGTCGCGTGCGGCGAGCGGGCCGTGTGCAGGACTCGCTTGGGTGACCGGTACCGCTCCTCCTACTTCGCACTCGAGTGCGCCGCGGCGGCGGGAGGCGGGGGAGACAGGTGCAGCTGCGCCTCGTGGATCCTGAGGCACCGGGCCAGCAGGAACCCCGCCAAGGAGTGCATCTGGGTGCTCCGCGGGCTCTGCGTCGGCGGGCACCTGGAGGCAGCCCAGCGGCTGGTGGACGGAGCAGGCGGCGGCGGCGAGGCAGCGGTGGCGGGGGGGCTGGACTGGGCAGCTGCGGGCGTCGACCCAGACGCGGTGAGGGCCTCCACGGGGCTGGCGCCAAAGTACTTCTCCGGCATGGAGACGCTGCTGTGCACCACGTGCCGGGCGGGGAGGCTGCGGGTCGCGCAGTGGGTGGTGGCGCGGTTCGGCGCGGAGGAGTGGGAGCTCTGGGGGCCGTTCCGGGCGGCCCTGCGCGCCGGCCGCCTCGACGTAGCCAAGTGGCTCGCCGGCCTGTTCGACGTCGTGAGGGCCGCGGAGCTGCTGGGCGCCTCGCTGGCGGAGCTGGCGTGGTACAGCGGGAGCCTCGACACGGCCAAGTGGTGCGGGCAGCTGGGCCCGTGCGGCTGCCCCTCCAGCGTCGCAGTCAGCGCGTTCCTGAAAAGGAAAACGTCGGCCGAGGAGCACATAGAGGGGTGCAAGTGGCTCACGCAGAAGTACCCCGACGGGCTGAATTGGCACCAAGTCGAGGTCAGGGACTCCCAGACTTTGAGGTGGTTGGTTGAGAGTAACATCTTGACATCGCCGGGAAGGTGTCTGTTTGATGCGGTCTTCTATATCTGCGATGTAACTCTTGTGGGGTGGCTCCTGGACCACTTTCACGTGCCGATACCGGAGATCAGTGACTTCCCTGGCAAGGTTCTCTGCCACAAGAAGGATAGCATTGCCATAGCCAAGCTATTGCTTCGTTCGGTAAAGGATCTACCGAAACATTCCATTGAGGATGCACTCATAGCGGGTAACCTTTCAGTTGCTACCTGGCTGGAAGATACATACTGCCACTCCCAAGGGTCCATGACTACCGGACAAAATCCCCCCAGTCTATCTCGTGTACTCGGGAAATCTGCTTCATGGGACATTTACCGAAGAGGATACCGCAGTACGAAATGCGATATTCTGAAGTGGTTCCTTCAACACGTGCCGAGCGAGTTTGACACCCAGGAAAAAGTTGTCAACACAGTTATTCTTTGCCTGTCAGGTGACAACATTGCATGTGCACTATTGTTGCTGCAAACATTCAACCTCCCTCACAACAAAACTACCGAAGCAATGTGGGGAAAGTTCTGGAATTCATTCCAAGAGCAGATTTAAGTACTGCAAAACAACTGGCGCTCATCGGCCAGTTTTGCCAGCTGGATGTGGCAGAAAGCTTGAAAAACAATATACCATGGTGCTCCAGCAAAGTTGTCAAATGGTTGGTTGAGGAGTACTGCCTTACTGCAGATCAAATCAAGGCACAAAGGAACTGTTTACTTTTCCTCTTGCTCAGAGGTGACAAAGTATCCTGTGCCGAGTGGTTGATAGAAAGATTTCACATCACTTTGCCTGAGGTTGTTTGTATTTTTTTCAATAGTACCCAAGCTAAAGCAACATGAGATATTGGACATGATACAAGGTCAAAGCCGTTCCTACTTCCTCCTGGATTTCAGACTGCGAATCTGGAAGATGTTGCTAAGACAGTTTCCTGGTATCACAGCTGATGTGGCCAGAGACCACTGGATGGAAGTTGTTGTTTCCTCCCCACTTCACATGTTATACACCGTGAACAATTTGGGCCTCACAAAGCAGGAGATTGTGAATTACTGCAAATCAAAAAACACAGTATTTCGTGAAACTGACTTGTGGCTGGTCAAACAAGAGGAATAAAAAAGAAAAAGGATAATCAATAATAGAAAAACCTCTTTATTAAATTTAATTGTCTGATGTCTGTATGGTACAACAAGTTCCTTACTTTGCCAACATCACTCTTAGGAATTCGTCAAAGTCAAGAGTTCCATTTCCATCACTGTCAGCTTCAAGCATCATTTGTCTCACTTCCTCTTCAGTCATATCCTCGCCAAGTGACTTCATAACCTTGTGGAGCATGAAAATCAAAGGGATGGGTCCAGGCGAAAAACCTCATGGAGTTCTTCGGCATCTATACAACCATTACCATCCTTATCAAAAATCTAGGAGAAAGAATAAAGGTGAGTGTAGACAATACACCAAACTGTATATTACTTTGAATGCTTCCCGGATTTCATCCTCTGCTTCACTCTCCTGCATTTTTCTGGCCATCATGGACTTGAACTCATCAAAATCAATAACCCCGTTTCCATCTATAGCAGAAATAAGCTAACTAGTTGTACACACAAAACAGAGGCACCTGTATCCACTTCATCTAGCATTGCCTTAATATCCTGAGGGCTTGGATTCTGACCTGAAGATCACCCAAAGTCACTTAGTAAAAAATCCAATGTATTTTTGATATAACAAGCAAACAGCATTATTACATAGAGCACTGACGCCCGACTAAACAAAAGGGAGGGAAAAAGAAAACCCAACCCATAATCCCTCCACGACACATGGCATTTCAGCACACACCCAGGGAACGAATGACTGTGGTGAGCTCCTTTGGGGTGATGGTCCCGTCCCCGTCCCTGTCGAACAGCGCAAATGCCTCCCTGAACTCCGCAACTTGCTCCTCAGTCAGGTTCGCTGCTGGGTCGTCGCCGCCCTCCTTCGTCGTGCTGCTGCTGCTCGTCGTTGTGCTGGCGGGAATGGTAGGCGTCGTGGCCTCGGGCGTGGGTTCCGTGGTCGACGACGTGGTCGTCGTGGTACTGGCCATGCTGTGTGTTTAAATATTGATTGAACCGCCCACCCACGGCGAAAAAAGCAGGAATTGTTTTGGTTTTTTTGTTTTGTTCTATTCGAAGTGGTTAGGAGTACACAGAAGGCATTCATTTTGGCTTGTGTGTGCGTGTCGTTGTTGTTTGGGGATGGGCCTCTACAAGAGTGAGTTGCAGTACTGCTCCCACTTGGCGCACATTACGTCCGCGGCAGGTGGTGTGTCTGTCAGAACAAGGTCCATTGGAAGACGCCGGCGGTCATCTGGGTGTGGTGGGGGGTACATTGGCTTGACGGGAATGCTGATCAGGTCGTTGGTGCTGTCTTCCATTCCAAAGAACCTGAGGGTGGCGGGGTCGACCGCGCGGAGTAGAATGCCAAACTGAAGTAGACCGTTGTGGAAGAACCATATCAGGGCTTGACCGGCTACGCGCATGTCGAGTAGAACACCAATGCGTGCTGATGAATAATAGTGGTCTGGCCATTTTGGATTCCTCACGCAGTAGGTACCCACAAATGCTCCGAATCGGTGATTGTTGTAACAAAATAGATTGGGGTGCCGTATTATATCCGTTCCTCGGACTTTGACAGCGGCAGCAACATTGTCTGTTACTCCAAGCCAGCACTCATCACCCATCATCTCAACATCTTGACACAAGTGTTACCAAACGAAAGAAAACAAAGTGATGGAAAAACATACAAAATTCTACAAAAGCGACTTTAAATGCTGGAGGTGTGAGTGGAATGATATTTGCATCAGGACTCTCGTACAACTTTCTAATTAAACGGCACTTTCTTGAGAGAGGTTAGTAAATAAAAGTTACCAAAAACTCTATCTTACTTGCCCGAAGTATCAGAGCCCAAGGATATTTTTTCTGATGTCTTGGACTCGAAGTATTCAATATCAGAATGATGATAATCGGTAACAAAACAGGGGGCCTGTGTTGTGTATTCCACATACAAACGCTTCAGACCGCTATGGGGCGACGACTCGGAGGTGCCCTTCTGAGTTGCCACGTACAAATTGAGCTCGTATTCGTCCATCAACTCCCTAGTCCAGACGCCAAGTCAGCTACAATGAATAAATTATGGGAGAATCCCACATACAAAAGCTGGTATTTCCAAACAGTATCACTTCGAGCGACTGCCTCCCAGCGTTTGCACACCAGCGCCGCTAAGCTATTAAAAAGGGTTAGGGAGAGAGATACAAGCACGCGAAGCGAGATTATAAATTATGGGAGCACAGCAGCCAAGGCAGTAACGAAGACAGCGACACGACGTCAAATGGTATTATTGCATTATCATTGGGGTGCATCCAGGAAAAGGGATTCGCACCCAAGTTGGCGCGGCGTGAGCCACGCAAAGGTGTGGCGCAACAACATCTCATCAAAAACGGCAGGATCCATCTCAGCCACTTCGGTGTGCTCCTCGTCGTGACTGGGCTCGATGCTGCTGTTGCTGTTGCAGTTGCTGCTGACGTCGTTGTCGGCGGTGGCCGTGGTAGTTGTGGCATCAACAGTTGCAACAACCTCTGGGAGCTCGACGGCGGACGTAGAAGAGGATGACATTTGTAATTTCGTACTTACGCAGGTGCCGTTCGGTGGATGAATCGGTTTTTTTTGGCTTTTCTCATCCAAGGTTGGAAGCCCTGCAGGGTCATTGGAGATCTGAGGGACGGGGAGAAGGCACTGGGTGGTGATCATGGAGTACCTCTCCCGAGTGTCCACAGGAGAGCAAAGAGATATGAACCCAACAAGTTGATAAGAGTGTCTTCTTTGGCTGATTCAATCAAAAAAGCGAGTTGACACGACAGGGATGATGGCGTCAGCGGAAACATCGACGAGCGCGGCGGCTTCCTCTACGACTACGACAACAACCGCAGCAGCGGGGAAGTTTTCGTTTGGTTTTCAGGTTTTCACGTCTTCTTTTCTTTCTTTGTTTCTGACTGTTTTTTTTTTGTTGGTGCAACAGCTCTAGTGTTTGTTTGTTCTTGGATTAACTTGTTTTAAAAAAAAAAGGTGGTGTTGTTGGCTGGTGGATCGGGGAGCAGAATGAGCCCATTGAGTGACACAATACCGAAGGCAATGCTTCCGATTGCCAACAGGCCCCTTATATCTTACCAACTGGAATTCCTACTGAAAGCTGGCTTCACTGGTTTTTCCTTCACGCTTGTTCGATTCGCTCCTCACATTTATTCAAATGTGTAGAGGTAATTATTGTGGCACATCACAATTCCACTCAGGCAATTACCTCTGTTGTGCAAGATGTCTACCAAGGGAAGATAACGACTTCCCTTGTAACCTACAAGGATGCTCATGGTAGGTTCAGTTTCATGAAACAAATTCTTTGCTAAACTTCAACAGGCACAGCAGAAGCCATGGCAAAAGTTAGAGAAAGAATACATGTATTCAATTTATTTGTTTTTTTTTTTTTTTTACAGTGTTAACTTTAGGGCCACGCCATTATCATCAGTGCGGATCTTATTGTAGATTGGGCGATTTTGAGGGAGATGGTTGATAAACACATAACTAATAGTGCAGCCATTACAATGCTTCTTTGTCACCGAACTATACCTGTTAGTTTTTATTTTCTACTTTTAATCCTGTGAACCAAACTTTTCAAGGGGGCGCAAGAGCCAGGGATGCCAGCTATTCCTGACGAAATGTTTACCCCCAAAGATTACATTGGTAGGTTTTCCCTTTTCTTTCTCGGACTTAGTTCGTCTCCAGGAATGGATGGAAATGGAAGAGTAGTATTCCTGGCTGCAGCGGCAGATTTTGGTGAAAAGCTTCATGTTAGAAAAGCACTACTTAGAAAGTTTCACCTCCCTAATTGAAATACCGTTTGACACTGGAAAACAAATAGAGCAGCTAGCCCAGTGATGATAAGATCTGACTTATATGACCTTCACCTTTATATATTGAGTCCAAATGTACTGGATTACCTTGTTGAAAATAAAGGCAATTTCAGTTCATTGAAGAGCGAGTTTCTTCCACATATTGTGAAAGGACAGTTTTCTCCTACGCAATCAGGTATCTTTTTTGCAGATTTTTTCCAAGATCAAAGAACAATAGCAACAACTCTCTCAAAAAGCTGCACTTTCTGCTACATCCGTACCAGAGGATAATGGGGAAGAAGAGGAATCTGGCTTCTCACAAGAGAAGATTGATGCAGCTATCGCTGAGATGACACATTCTTGTCCACTACCACCTGCAATGTGCTATGCTGTAATAATGCCACCCACCTCATATTGTACCCGTATCAATACCATCCCTGCTTTTGTGGAGGCAAATAAACAGGTACCTGCTTGTGGGCTTAATTTTTTTCCTGGCACTAACTCCTACCAGATTGCCCGTGGTGTCCACACATATATTCCCTGGGAAGAAAGACAGAAGAATAACTTCATTTCTACCACGGCGGACGTTAGTCTAAGAACACAAGTTGGCTCCATTTTTCCATGGTTGTAGCCTAACTTCATGCAGGTGGCAGCAGATTGTATTGTTGGGGATGGAACTGGAATTGGAGACCGTTGTGGAATAAGGAAAACAGTGATCGGGAAAAATTGTAACATTGCAGATAATATTCGTCTGGCCAACACAGTCATTATGGATTCTGTTATTATAAAACCAGGGTACAAAGAAGCACTAAACCGAACATGTTCCAACTCTCTTTTCAGGTGTTCACTTACAGACTGTGTTATTTGCAATAATGTTGAAATTGGAGAAGGAAGTGAACTCCGGAACTGTTACATCGGCGTTTCCGTTAGAGTCGAGCCAGGAAGTAACTTCCCTCACCATCCACCCCTTTTTCTAACAGCACTCAGGTAAACTAACCAATGAAACGTTGACAGTTGATGATTGAAATAGTTGTTTTTCCCAGCATTACAACAGCTTTTTTTGTGCAATCAGTTTTAGCTTTTCTACCTGAGTGTGCGAGAGTTCTTGGTCCAGCCAGGAAGATTTCTTAGCATCAGGTTTCCTCTTTGCCCCGTTATGTACAGACGCAGTGCTATTCCTTGGGGAATGAGCAGCAGCTTCCAATTGTACAGAGACTTTAGCACTTTCCCTCATTGAAGAGGGTTGTGGTATTTCCTCCTCTATCTTTTTGTCCGTGCTTGGTTGTTGAGTTGTGGTGTATTGGGCTCTATTTGACAGATGTATGTTGGTTGCGGATGCTGTGTTGATTGTGGGTCCCTGAATTGCGGATAGTCCGTCTTCCACAGTTTTTATTTGTTTGTGTACCTCCCCAAGTTTCTGGATGACCTATTTGTGGAGTAAGAATTTCACAATAAAAGTTAATGATTACTGGTGAGAAGGAACTCTGTGGCACCAATGCTGCGTGTTGGTTGGAGTTTGTAGTGTTTTGTAGTGTTTCAATTTTTGGTAATTCATTCAAGCAGAGTTCCGCTGAGATAAGGTACTATAGGTGAAGGTCAATACTAATGTTATGTTGGGTAGTTGTGTACAACAAAAAAAACAAAAGAAAACAGAAAATGGGAAGGAGAAAAGCAAATCAATGGCTTTTTTTGCTTGCCGTGGGGTGTTGTGTTGAGGCCTTTGTATCATGATACATATTCACAGGTTCGGGGACTTCTAGGCTGGGTAATGTGTGGGTGGATGTGGTCTTTTTTACAATGGACCTGTACGGGTGTATTAGGTGTTTTCTGGTTTGTGGTACAAGAAGAATTTACCCTGATGTTTGAATGGGTGTAACTGTTGCCCTTGTGTGACTCTCAAGGGCTCGCTGCTTTTCATACCACTGCTTATCAGCTTGTTGGTACTGTTGTTGTTGGCGTTCTTGGTTTCGCTTTAGGGAGGATGCCAGTGGGTATATGCCAAAAAAGAAAAGGGGTACAACCAGTAATTCCTCTTTTTGTGCGAGAAGCTTATTTTTCAAAACTGAGACTTCATATTCCACTGCCTCATGATAGTTAACAGGTTAGATAAGGTGATACAAATTCAAGGCAACCTGCTTGGGGCGGGATGATACGGTATTTGCTCGGGGCCCCTTAGGTTTAATATGTAAATGCAGTATTTCATTCGAAGATCTTATTATACCTCCATACTATTGGGTACTTTGTGTGTAGAAGTCGACCTGATACTTGACTGTGTGAGTACTGGTGCTGGTCCATGAATTTTTGTTGATAAATTTTGGGGTTGTGCTTCGATCTATTGGAAATAAGTGGGAGGTAACAGGAATCATGCATACTGGTTGCCGATAGCCAGCAGTGCGAAATGCAGAGGAATTGGACAAAGTTTGATTCTGCATGGGCAAGAGATGGGGGGTAGTATAGTTGACGGGACTGACATCAAACGGCAAGGAATGTGAAACCGTTCCACTGTAGGGAGTGTCAAGCAAGTGTCCTAGTGTTTGTGAAGGAAGGGGTGATTGAGGTGGGTAGTGGCAAAAGTCTCCAAATCCAGTGTCATTGTTGTACTGAGAGGCTGCATAAGGAAGACTTGGTTGTGGTGTATGCAGTGAAGAATACATTATTGCAGGATTGTATTCAAGTGGGTAACTAAGTGGAACGCGACTGTCAATAGCAGTTGGTTGATACTCCTGTTGGTACTCCTGTTGATATTCAACAACGGGCTGGGCATGAACAATTTGTGTGACTGCTGGCATATGTTCCTCAGTTGTATTTTTTTCTTCTGAGGGTTTAGATGAGGTCATACAGGTCTCTTGGCGGAGGGGCTGGGGCTGGGGTGTCTGAAGCTCGACGGGATTTCTTGGGAAAGAGGCTTCAATTGCATTCATGAGGATTTGGCGGTCAACCACCTATGTTACATAAAACCAGAGTTCCTGAGAAGAGAGTGCAATAACCTTCATGCCCATTGTACACAAGTCACCTACAGTGACATACTGTAAATGTGAGGGTGATGTCACACCAAGATGACGGAGAGACTTTTTATATTTGAGCAAATGAATATTGTGCAACCAGTCATCCAATTCATCAGTTTCTTATTTGTGTGATTTATGTTGTTCATAAAAGACACCTTACCATTTTCTTCGGAGGTATCATGATGAACTTTTTTCAGTGGATGTCGTGCCTTCTTGTGAATGCTTCTGTGGCTTTTCTTTTTTGGCTGTGAGGAAGTACTGTCGTCAGAACTGCCAGTGACAGATGAGTCAAGGCTAGATGTGTGTGACCTCTCACTGGAAGAACTGCTGTCCCGAGCCTCTAGCTTCAGCTTTTTGGTTTGGGCAGATCTGGTGTGCTTGTGCCGAGAGGGTTTCACCTTGACTTTTTCCTGTAGTTTCCCTTTTTCCTCTAGTTGAAGTACAATTTCCCGCTCTGGAGAGGCACCTCTGCTGTTTGTACTGGCTGCTTGTAGATTCATTTTTCTTGTGTCGGCAAGTTCCTGACGAAGTGCAGCAACTTCCAAGCGCAAAGATTCACTTTCCTTTGGAAACATTGATAAGCTCGCACAGTTCCATGGTGTTACCGGATTAAGGGGAAACCCTAGAAGTGTGTACTTGTCCTCAGGAAATGACTCTTCACTTGGTATTGCTGGAGGTGCCAAGACTTTTTCACTCAAATCTCTTGGGGAAATAGTCTACAAAACCATAAGGAAAAAACAATTATAGTTTACTAGGTACCGGGACTGGAACAGGGAGTGCCATGTTCTGTGGCACGATGAATTTATTATTCTAAACAATGGTTAGAGAGGGTTAGAGAGACAAAGTAAAGAGTTTACCTTTCTTTGAGAAAGAGAAAGTAGCATGGCAGCCTTTCCAGAGTTATATCATTGTTTGTGACAAAAAAGGTAGACATTAAAATTACATACAGGAATACTGGATTCAGAGTTAGCATTGTTCTCTGTGCTCTTAGATGAAGGCAATTTAGGTATTTGAATAACGGGCCGTGAGACAGGTTCATCTGCTTCTAGATCCGCCATTTGTTCAGTATGTGGGTTACTGACAAGGTTGTGGAGCGCATTTGGTGTCTGGTTAGGGGTCTGTTCCGGAATATTGGAAGAAGGTTGTAATTGTGGAGCCGACTGTTCCGCATTGTTTTGTTCGTCTTGACAAGGTTGTTGTCTTCGCAAAGAGGTCGGTGTACCACAGCTAGTACTACTGTACATGTGTGGATTCTGAGTTGAGGACTTCTGTTCCATGCTTCTATGTAGTGCCATTTCACTGTGGTGGCGTTCATGAGTATGGGCATATGAATGGTTTGAGTGTGGGAATTGCTCCGCCGAGTGAGTTCTGTGGTGTTGGTGATATTCGGGATAAGGGTTGTGGGAATGTGAGTGGTGTGCATATTCACTTTCGTGTGACAGCCGATATGCTTGTGGGTGCAAGTCACTAGGCAAGGTTTGTGAATAAGACAAATGGGGCCTTGAAGAGCTGGCCTCAGGTGAGAAATGCACGTGAGGCTGTTCGAAAACTGTATTCCTGCTCCACACAAGGGAACGAACCCAAATATTGAATGATGAGCCAAGGTTGTCAATAACAGTTGCTTCTACAACATCAAAAAAGCCACTGATAGTGATAAAGTTAATGTTGTTGGTGAATCTGGGGAGAGGAGGGGAGGCTGAAAATAATCAAAGAGATCGTACCGGGTCAACTTGGGAGTTGCAGAAAATATGCCTGTTAATCCATTGGCTATGGGGGTGGGTATCATTGTGAGCTCTTTGGGTGCTCCAGGCTTAATATAGGTCTCAAGAACAAATTTGGCATGTCCACGAATTATCTTCATAGCAAAGTTTGTTACTGGTATCTAAATGTTTTATTTATGGTGAATAACGACGCAGTGTTTACGCTTGAAGTAGTAGAAAATTTCAACCTTTACTTGTCTGGGGATGGGTATCTGTGGGGGAAGCATGGACTTAAATTTCTCTATATCCTCCAGGAACGCAAGTGAAAAATCTGCACGCCTTTCCAGGAAATGGCCCTACGAGGGATAAGTTGTCCACTTACACTTTATGGGCAATACAAAATGGGAACGCAGAACCAAATCTGAAAGTGTTTGCTCGAGACTGGGTTCGGAGTAGGCTGCACCAAGGAGTAACTGAAATGTTTCTTTGTAAGTGTGGTACCTTGGCACCATGTTTGCTCACATTCCAAATTATAGGTTCCATGGGAAGTAGGCTTTTTTTTATCTATTGCCTAGTGAAACAAAAAAAAATAGAGAGGAAAAGTCCATACCAGAATAGGACAATTGAAGTGAATGCTCTGTTGGTGAGTGGTGGCCATCCACGTGTCTTTTACTGGTACTCTTGTGGCTATGTTTGGAGGATGAAGATCCCTTTCTCCTTTGATGACTGTGCTGACTTTTGTGCCGCACATGAGCTGTTTTTTCAGAGCCAGACTTGTTGTGAGTGTGATGGCTAGCCCCTCTCTTGTGGGAACTACTCTTGGATGAAGATTTTTTTGGGATTTTTTGAGAGGCTTTTAGAATTCCACGCAGTTTGGTGGAATTCATTGTGGTATCCAGTGTATTTTCAAGTGATGGTTGGGCAACTTTCAAGTGCCCAGATGACTTTGTTGGTTTTTTTGTATGGTGTCGGCTTCTCCCTCTGTCATCAGGACCATCATTGTGATTTGAGAAACTAAAATGTTTGTCACCGTCATCATCACCTCCATCTCCATTACTTCCACTAGCTCCCACAGTGTGCTTAGTGGAACTTGTCATGCTCAAATTATTGGTGATTACACTACTAGTAGACTTGTCAATGTCCCCACTTGGGGGTTGTCTAGTTTCGTTATTTCTGCTCCCACCAGATTCCTGTATGCTATCACTCTTTGAGTTTGTGTCACTGTCATCCTCCCCAGTTGTGGAGGGAATTGCTTTATTGGTTGCATCAATGCCATCAGAATGGCATTCATCATCTTCCGAGCAACTTGTGGTTGCAGGGAAATCGTCTTGATTTTGGTCAGTATGAAGGGGTACTTCATCCTCTGATCCATACTCTCCAGCTGAAGTGGTCGGAAGTATATCCACTGTTTCCAAAGTTAACGCAATAGGTGCATGTTATTTGACCTTTTTTTTCATCTGGGATTTCCTCTGGCTGTATGAGCTCCAGTTTATCCCAGTTGTATTCTTCACAGAAAGATCCTTGTACTTGGCAGTTTGTCAGATACAACAAAAATGTCACATCAGAAACCGGAAAAAGGTGCAAGAATGGAAGGAAATGGAAGGCGGTTTGTCACCCCAAAATGAAGAGTCTTATTTGTGGAGAACCAGATGTACAGTAGTTTCAGGCAGGAACTTTAACAATAAGAAATAGGAAAAAGAAAGATAGCACTGTACTTGGCCTCATTCATAGTCCCGGCAGGGGTATGCTCAATAGTTGGGAGTTTTGGGGGGAAGTCCTCAAAGTTTGTTTCATTTAAGTACTGCAAAAGGTCTTGCATGTGTTTCATATATTCTTTATCCAAAGCATATATCCTTTTCTTTCAAGGGTGAATAGGGTATATTTCCAAATCTGAAGAATACATTTGCAATTGGTTGATTCTGCGGGAGTATAGAAGCTAGGCCACCGTAGGAAGAAAGAACTTCTTCGAACTTGGGATGCAAACTAAAGCAGGTCAAAGAAGAGACAATAGAGTATGACATACATGGCCGATATATATGAAGAAGAAGGAAAATACAAAGTGAAGGTCTCTAAGACATTACGGTTGATAGCTGAAACAATCTGAAGGGCGTTGATACAGTACTCCTGCAGAAGGCTCACAGGGAGTTGATTGTCTTCATCTATGGGTATTATTCAAAGATATTAGTATTCTAATGAGATTACGGAATGCGCTCATTCGGATCACCCAGCTGGCAAAGGAAGGAGGAAGTTGGGTTGCATGTTTATTTGACAGTAACGAGGCCACAGAAACCAGAGGTGAAGCTTGGGATAACAACGCAACATGGTCCCTCACACATAAGTACCATGAATAATAAAGCACTTTCCAAATGTTTTCTATGTTGCTTGAAAGGAGGACAAGAGAAAGGAAGGCAAAATTACCACTGAACTGGTCGGTAAAATTGGAAGAAGCTTTAACAACACTAACAAAGTGTTGTTTGGAGAATCTATAAAGTAGATGAAACGTATGCCTTAATGTCCTGCCGATCTATTTTTTAAAAAAATCAGAACTTATCCAAGGGAAAATGTGGAAAACCTCAGCACGGCACCACATCTCAGCTTGCACAAAAGACGTGCGGTCACTGGAGGTGTCAATCATGCCTGTAGTGGTTACACCTAGAAGAAGCACTTGCATCATACCACTCCCATACTGCCAAGGGGAAGTCAGAGTTTCTGTGAAGATGTAGTCTGGATGTACGAGAATAGGCAATTTCTCAATGTGCTTCTTGAGAAGCAGCACATTGTGCTCCAACACTTGCCTTAGGAGACTTTGAAAAATGTGTTGATCAATAGCTTGCATCCCAGCAAGGAGATCACACAGATGGGTAAATGCCTCCTCCTGTTTCCCATTGGAGTAGTGGAAAATGAAATTATTCATGGCAGTCGTAGAAACCCGCTCCAACATTGATGGGAAATGTACAAGTGCAACTGCTAAAGCCTGGAAAAGGAATTGACATAAAGTTGGGGGGTATTTGAAGAACCATTACAAAGCACTTCAACGAAATTAAAGCCTCAATTGCGCATGTGGTCATCCCAGCAATGAGAAGATAGCATATGCCTTTGGTTACATTCCAGCCAGGCCTGTTGCAACTGGATGCAAGCAAGCGTTTCCGGTCAAGTGTTATGACGGGGTGATTATGATGCTTCAAGTCGAGGTTGAAGGGAAATTTGGGAGCCTGGGAAGCTGAAATAAGTCCTGAGAAACCTTGAGACTTAAGAGAAGCTTAAACTGAGATTGTACGAGATAAAAGGGTTGATGAACTAGGTGGAAATGACACTATTTCATCTTTCGCAAATGCTGAACATACAACCCATCCCAAAACGCCAACTGAGATCCTATCACCTACAAGGGTGAATCTATGACTGTTGTTAAGATTACTTCAAAGAAATTAGGAAAAATTACCTTTCAATTTGTGATTCTGCTAATTGTATCGCATCAGTTATTTCACAACGGGAAATATGGAGCAGTAGGCGTGGCAGTGTACCCTGTGAACCTGCCTGATGAAGTGAGGGAGTATTAGCGGAGAAGCATATTCGCATACTGTGATCCAGAATTTCTGGACTTCGTTGTTGTCTCCACCTTTGAACAAGCCCACATGACCATTTCGCAAGCTTAAAGCTGTTGAAGTGACCTCTCTGTGTAGGGGACCTTTCAAAATTCAATCAATACTAATTTCATGAGAGTAAGAGATACGTTGTTGCATTGCCGCAGAAAGTTGAGCCCACTGCTTTGTAAACTGCAATGGGGTACAATTTCGGACATTGCGACCACCAGCTTTTCCAACTACATTAGCAAGTGCCTGCTCCGTACTCGACAATATGTGGAAGGCAGCATAGCACCCTGCTTCAAATTCTTCAGCAGTGTCAAGCACACCAGAGGCGAGAAGAGAGTATAAAACTCTAAAAGAATGCAGGGCAAGGGTGGTTGCGAAAAAGAGGGATAAACGCCAGCTAATACTCCAGCAGAGCTGAGAAAGTCCAGAAGTATTAAGAGACACAAGTGTCTTGCACATAACTTGGGTTTTCGACATACATGACGAAGGTATAAACTGAGCGTAGTAAGATTGGGGACAAGTATCACAATTTGTTGTGAGAAGGTTTGCTTTCAGGATACTAAACTGCATACACAGGATTCAACATTTGCAAAAAGGACTTCCGGTAAGACTGACACAGGATGAGGGGCAGACAAGTACAACTTCCAGGCGAGAATATGGTTGTCAAATGAGGTGGATGCGCAGGGGCCATTTCCTTGAACCAGTTGGGTAATCATCTTAATTGAGTGTTACAAAAGTAGGTGTTTCAGTAAAATGCACATTTTCGAAGTTGAATTGTGGAAGAGACAGTAATCTGATATTAACTTTCCCAGTGCAAATTAGATTGATGCCAATGGGGTCACTACACAGAGTTTTACCATCATAAATCTGTTCAAAAGTGAGGTGGGACAGATATAGGTTAGAGAACTGTTAGCCTAGGGTTATCAACACAAATGCAGGGTGTGATCTCATCTTCATTGTTAACAATTTGTACAACTGATCCCAAGCGAGAGAGCACATATAGATTTCCTGAGTGATGTTACTAAAAAGCTGCTGTTGACATAGGAAAACCATTTTTCATGAGGCCAACAAGAAAAATTCCTTGCCCAATCCACTCCAATTCAACAGTTGTTAAGTCTTGGGAAGACTGAACGAAGTGAATTTTAAACTTTATTTTTTCATTTTACCTGGTTCAGTCTGTCAGTGAGACATACCTCATGTGGTGATGCACAACTGCCTGAGATGAAAAGGATTTTGAGACTCTTGGGATTGCTCACACATACAGCAATCAAAGAACCTCCTGGATCCCACTGGAAAACTATTTTCTGGTGGTATTAGAAACTACTGAAAAAGAGGAGGGATAGTACCGTTCCCAATTCCTCAGGAAGAGTAAGGGTTCTCTTCCAAGAGTCAGATGTTTTTCCTTTGTCTTCAAGGCACCAAGAAAGGTTGCATAGGTGGTGATGAGAACTGGTGCCTTCAGGTTCATTGTTGACATAAGTAATTTGCATTTGTTCCCCCACGTGCTTAATTCGGCAAATTAGATACTATCTGGAAATATAAATGTCTCACTGGTGAAGCTGACATGTTTGCTTGCACATGGGTCTCAAGGTGAGAAAAAGAAAAATGATCTGCGATATTTAGTTGTGTCCAGTCACCAGAGCCTTGTGATTCTAAGTTGAGGAATACTCTCAGATGTACCTTGTTGAGTTTGAGATCTGACCCAGAGCCATACATCACCACTTTCACATAGAAAGCCCACATGTTTCCCAGAGTTAGAAACACATACACGTACAGCTGCAAGAAAGTTCCCTTAGGGACAAAAAAAGGTCAGAAGAGATTGATCACCTGGAAATAGAGCCTTTTTGCTTTGAATTCTTTTAGTTGGGCATCCAATGTGAAACAATTTAGTTGGAGCCGAGTCCCATACAAAAGCTTCTCCAGAAACCAACAATCCAGCACCATGAACACCTTTCCAAAAGAAAATTAAAAAGTTGTCAAAAAAAAAAAAGGGTATAAAAAACCATTGCGAGAGAATGAGCACAAGACAAGTTCCTCTTTCCCAAAAATCTTCTCATTCCCCTCCAGCACATAAGTCCTCGTCTTTCCCTTGACCAAACCCGACGACGACGCCGACGCAGCAAACGCGGAGCCCGAATCGGCACCGAACGCCCACACAGTGGCCCTCGCGTGCTTGCCGAAATGCAACTGCGGCCCCGACGCCGCGCCCGCGCCCTTCCCTTTCGCCTTCTCGCCGGCGTCGGCCCCCCGGACCGTCACGGCGACAACCATGGGCACCTCGCGCGCCTCGTCGGCCGACGACACGAACGGCACGTCGCCAGCGACGCGCAGAGCCGGCGGGGGCACGAGGGGCCGACGCGCGCACGGCCGGCGCACGCAGAAGGTCCCGCCCAACGGCTCGTCGCGTTTCGGCAGAGCCCCCACAACGCACGCTGACACCTTCATACGGCGAGCGCCGCCGAGCTCTACTGCCTTCCAGTAATTGCTTTGTTGCTTCGGAAAGAGGATCTCTTGGGGTTCTGAGACTCCCCTTCTTGAGTAGTTACCTTTCCCAGTCGTTGCGCTTGGTATTCCCAACAGAACGGCCGCGAGACAACCTCTCCCCTAGAAGCCACCAAGCGGAATTACAGGCTTCACCTCTTCTTCCTCGAATTCCCCATTTTCGACTATCCACAGCAATCAACCACAGCAAAAAAAAAAAACCAGCCCAAGCACACACGGGCACCCGATGTCACGAACCACAGCCACATCGACCACGACGGCCTCGGGAGCGTCGCCCCCTGGGCAGCAGGGGGAAGGCAGCAACGGGCTGGCACGGCTCGGGAGCGGGAGCAATGTGGGGGTGATGGCGGTGGCGGTGAGCGGGGGAGGGAGCGTCCTGGCCGCGGGCCGCGATCTGACCTCCATCCCGCCCGAGCTCGTCGAGTTGGCTCCTCAGGCACTCGAGCTTGACCTCAGCTACAATTCCCTAAGGTGACTATTTTTCGCTTTTTTTTTTTTTTTTTTCCCTCCCCCCTTTCCCCTTTTTTGTTCTGTTGGTGGTGAGTGAAGTACATATTCTCCTTGTTTATGGGTAGATGTAAGTGCTTCTAAGTGAGAGGGAATTTTTTTTTATGGGTTGGATGTAAACGTGCATTGGTTGAGGAAAGAAACTAAATTGAACAGGTCGAGCCAAAATTTGGAACACTTCACGAAACTCGTGGAGCTTGTTCTGGACAATAATGAAATGAGTGAGTGTAGTCACTTCCCTGTATGTCCAACCCTCAAATTGCTGTCAATGAATAAGAACCAGGTACCTTCTTTCCCGTGTTATATCTTACAAACACCTATAAATCAGCTTCTTCGAAAAAGTTTTATCGTTCTGCCCAATTCCTTAATTTTCACCTGAATACAGCTGAGCGATCTGGAAGCTTTTCTGGCAATTGCAACTAAGCGATTTCCAAACCTTGCCAACCTAAGCCTGGTAAAGAATCCCTGCTGTCCCTATTTCAGTGATGACAGCTCAGACTATAGACGATACAGGTAGATGAACGCACCCTCCGACCCAAATCTACCTTTTCGTCTTCCTCATTTCATTCAAAATCAGAATGCGCGTACTCTATTTCTTGAGACGGCTACGGTACCTTGATGGAAAACCCGTACTTGCTTCTGAGCGTGCCGAAGCAATCAAACGAGGGCCATTTTGTAAAGTGAACAAACCCATGAGCCTAGAGGTATGCATTACATCTACCTCACTTCCTCTTCCAAACAACCGCCTCACATTCAAACAATAGATACCAGCGGACCTAGACATATCTGACGTGGGTTATAAACCTCTTCCACCTCCCTCAGCCGATGCATCATATCCAACAGTACTTCTCAAGCAAGAGGTTGTGTACCTCGGAAACAAATCAGAGGGAAACCGCTTTATCACCAACGACCACCTGGAACCAAAACTTCTTACAGAGAATCCCTAACCCAACCCTAATCCTTATAATTGGGAATGGTGGTGTAGTTGATTTGCCTTGTAGAAAAAAAATAGTGTTCTCTTTTAGTTATTTTCATTAGACCTCTCTGGCTCTGGTGAGCCGAAAAATGGAGACGTGGTGGTTGTGGTTGTAATTGTTGTTATGGGAGGGGTGGCTGTGGTGTCTACTCCACCTTGGAGTTGCCTTTTGACAAGTATTGAATACAACCCGTTCATTTCAAGAAGTTGAGCATGTGTCCCTCGTTCCACTGTGAAGGTGTTTAGACAGAAGATACTAGAAGAAGGGAGATACCGATCTTCCCCTTATCGAGTACGCACACTTCAGAGGCACTCTGTCAAAGAATTCTTTGAGTGAAGCCAGAGATTATGGCGCGAGTACCTGAACTGTGCTTAGCCTATGTGCAATCACCAACACAGTTCTTCCGTGCATAAGCCGATCCTGTTTGAAGTTATGAAGGTGACTGGAAATACTAGTATATACCAAAGCTTCCTGGACAAGATGCTCACTTTCTGCATCCAGAGCTGAAGTTGCCTCATCAAGCAGTAAAACTCTTGGATCTGCCATTGAGTCATCTCAGAGGTATCCGCCATTAATGGTAGAACTTACTTGAAAGTATGGCACGAGCTATAGCGACTCGTTGCTTTTGACCTCCACTAAGACGCGTTCCTCTTTCCCCAACCTGCCAGAGGTTACGCAAAGCAAGACTACTCTGAAGAGAGAACAATAGTATCATAGCCATCAGCCAGCTGTCCTATGAATTCATGTGCGTTTGCTGCTCTCGCAGCTTCTTCAACCTCTTCCCTTGTTGGGGACTTACTAGTTCCATAGACAATGTCTAAAGAACATAAGGAAAGAGTAAGAATTGAATGATCTTACTATCGAAAATGGAACTGCAGAAAAGTGTAGGTTCTTGAGAAACCAGACTAATGAAGGAGTGTAGAAACTCTGGATCTAGTTCTTTCATATCCTTTCCATCTGAATGAAGTTAATTCAGGACAACGAAATTAAGGTACCAAGAGTTATGAAGCCAGTATCAGGATAATAAAATTGTTCGATGAGATTTACTATAGTGCTTTTACCACTTCCAGATGGCCCTTGTATGATTGTGGGTCTTGTTAAGTAACATTAAGAAGATACCCACAAGGGCAACAATCTTTCCAGGCTCTAAACTCAAATCAATCCCTGAAAGATGTTACGCAATTCAAATAACTCAGTAAGAAAAAACCTTTCAGAACTATTTCGGTTGGTCTGCTGGGATAATGGAATGATACACCTTTTAGGATAATTTCTCCTCCAATGGAAGACAGAACTTCCCCTCCCTCTGGTAGGTTTTTTAACAAGTGAGAAAAATGATGCACAAGGAAAAGGGTCAACTTGATTTGGCCAGTGGAACTCTGTCAATAAGTTGGAATATCCTCTCACTGGCACCTGTTGCCTTCATGAGATCTCCATACATGTTAGATACGGTTGCAAGACTGACAGCAACAATGAGAGTATAGAAAATGAAACTGGCCAGCTCCTACAAGTGCAAAATTACCATAACTTCAATGTGGCGAAGGTATACTCCAGGGCTAAGCTGTGCTTTCAGAACAAGTATTGCCCCATACCATAATACAAGAAGCATGGCAATGTTCCCAAAAAAGAGCATACCTCCCTTCATTCATTTATTTTGATAAAGAAAATGGGAAGAGGAACCATAAAACTCCCATTTGCCCATACAGACTTTCACTTGTGAGTGAACAAAAAAAAAAAAGGAAACTTTTTTACCTTGATCTGAATTTTATATGCGTCTTGTACGCGATTGACTAGAGAGCAATAAGAAAATTGGAAAACTCCATGTAACTAACCATATTTATCACTTTCAAATGCCTCCTTAGAAAAAGAACGAACTACACGAATATTTACAAAAGCTTCTTCCGCTACAGAGGCTGCCTTCTTAATTCAATTTCTATTCTATTGAACGCAGTATTAACCTTGGCAAGTGCATCCTGGGCCTGTTTTCCAAGCTTTCTCACAAATCTGCCATAAACCACAGCAACTACAGCTGGGTAAGCAAGGGAAGTCTTAATAGTTTTTATCTGGTACCGATCACAATGACTGGCACAATGCCTAGCATCACTAGACTTAACTTCCACGATATTATGAAGAGGAAGATGATTGAGCCAAGACCAGTTGCCACATTTCGGACGCCAACAGAAATATTTGTGGTAAGTGTAGTTTGGACAACTGCCTTTTTTGTTGTTGTTATTAGTACATATGGTCAAAACTTGTAGGCAGTCAAACTGAATCATCTGCCAATCTATTGAGAAGTTCCCCAGATTTTGTTGTATCAAAGAACCCGATTTCTTGTCGAACTATAGATAAGAACAGTTGGCTTCGCATGCGTTTTATCTTCCATAAGTAAAAGAAAAGATCAAATTTAGGGAGGGGAACCATTCTAGCCCCAGCGATGCCAAATGTAGCCACACGTAAACAGCTGCAAACACCACTTACAAACATTAAGGCCATCAAAAACGGTATTTGCTTGTTGAGAGCCTCCTACTAGCAGTTAAGAGTGCAAATAGCAAACAGTAAGCTCATTAGCCGAACCTTGTTTGCATCTTCCACCACAATATCAACAATTTCCCCAGCAATCCTCGAATCTCGTAAGAGGGGGGGGGGGGGGGGG
>JAHLWZ010001057.1:0-23448 GCA_020536535.1 Pelomyxa schiedti | reverse complement strand
TGTGAAATGTGGGCCATGTTTACTGGCCGATTTGAGAGGAGCCATGTTTACTGGCTTTTGGGGAGGAGAAAAAGTGTACTGATATACCTTGGACACCTTTTTTGCAGAGAGTATTTGGGGGGTAAGTATGACACTCGTAGTGCACTGTAGCCATCCATTAGTAGCCGATCTTGCTTGCATTCATTTTCTGGGATTGGCTTCAGAACAATGAAAATAATGGAATTTGGGGCCACAAACCTTGGCCTTGGCTCTTCCCTTTTCTCGTAGTAGTACGGTACGAAACGAACTTCATGATGCACTGTAAGTGACCCCCTTGTAACATGATAAGAATTAATAAAATCTACTGGCGTGGGGAGTAGTTTAAATAACGTAGTGCAACAATTTATGTTTTAAAGAGGAAAACGGCGTTGTACCCTCTTTACTGATCGTACGAAAGCCGCATGTTTGGGGGAGGGATTCAGTTGCACGTAGGTGGTGTTGTGTCTGTGGTTTCCAGTCCGACTAGTTGTTCATAATTGCGATAATCCAGCTGGTGCGTCGGTAGTGGTTTTTATGTTTTTTATGTTTTGGATTGATGTACATTTTATGTCGATTGCCTTTCAGAAGGTGACACATTCGCAATTGCCCTTAGAAATAGGATAGCCTTTTGGATAGCAGAAATCACAGGACTTGGCTGTTCCTAGATACATGCAACAACGTCACGTGGACAACAACTGCGCATTGTGGGCGCTGCCCCAGCATTGGGTGCTCGGTCCCTAAGGGTCAAATCACATCCTCCTGAGAGATCTGTACCTGCAATCTGCAATCATTTTTTTCGTTTGCGGGCAGAATTGTGGAGTAGGCGACGCGTGTCGGCGTGCAGGGGACTGAGGATTGACGCAACGGAGTTGGGGCTGTGAATGTTGACAACCACGCAGGCAAATCGAGGTGCATTGTAAGCAATGTGTCACAACTAATTCAATTTCCCCGGATGTGGATCTTGTGGCACGCCATGCACGCGGGGTGGGTGGGTGGGTGGGTGAGGGGTGAGAGTGTAAGATCCCCACAACGACATAAAACAAACAGAACAGCGAGCACCACTAAGTCAAGCCTCGCGGGAGTGTCCGGGCTGGTCGGGGGCTGTTCGACTCTTGCTTGTGAGCGTTGCAGTGGGAGACACTGGTTTGTATTTTTGATGGTAGGCCGTTGGTGGGCGTGTTTTCACAGTTTCCACACAGATTTCCTGCCTACAAGTGTCATTTGATTACCAGGGAGTAAAGGGGTATCCGCAGCCACAAGAGGACACTGTGGTACAGCAACAGGCCGTTGGTGCATCAAAAACAAACAACCGAAGCTTCGAAGCCATCAAATTATTGTTCCAATAACCACAACCTCATAAACAATAACCTCAGCCCTTCTCAATTGTGTGCTACCATTTACTCCCCCTCAGGGAATGTGGTACCCATCTCCCACCATCCCATCTGCAACTTGGCGTGTTGATGCTTGGTTCAACTAAGTACATCGAGTGAACCACTCAGAGAGGAGTGTATGCGTGTCAGTGGAAGTCATTTGTACGTAAGTGGAGGGTTGCTTCATATTTGCCCGTCTATTACAGTTACTCAAAACAAAAAAACAGTCCCTTCCAAAGGAATGCATTCCCAGCTCTATGCAACTCGTTTGACAAACACAGGTGAGAAATTAGCTTTCTTTGTCAACACAGGACCTTAAAGGTTTTCCGGTTTTTTTGTGAAACCTTGCCTCTATGTTGGATCTTGATTCATAACAGCTTCCTCTGTGACCTTTATGGTTGCAGTAGTGATTTCACGTACTACAGTTGTCCTCCTATGTGCATCTCATTCCTCAAAGCTAACTTATTACCAGAATTTACTTGCTGGTCTTTAACGCACTTAGAGCTTTCAATGAGAGGACGATTCAGCAGCCCGGATCACATGTTCTCTCTCTTTACTTCACCCGACGGAAACCATGACACGAGTTATGCATCCTGTACATTACAAACAATTCTCCGCTTTAGTGATTTCTCAATAGAGAGTGCCAAGTAACAGGCCCACTTTGCCCCAAACACTTACTGGCCCCACAGCACCCCACAACCCTCGAGTAGTGCCGCAATCCGAAGCCCAAGCAACACAGCTCACTCACTCAATCACTGAGTGATTTTAAGGGCTGTTATTAATAACAGATTCGTTCAGCACTATTTTTAAAACTGTTCCAAGACGGGGCCTGCATGCACATCGGCGTCAGCCTCTCCTCCTCTGCAACTTGCGAGTCGGTGCCCATCAGCACCATTCCCAACAGCAATGCCGTTGTACTCACCCAAAAACAAAATCTCGGGATCCGGGGACGAAGATATGTAGGGGTTTTGTTTTTTGGCCAAAAAACACGCCGTTGATGTATTCACAAGTCTGTTGATGAATCATCACCCTCTTCAAGAAGGGATGTTGTGGTGGTGTTGGTGTTTGTGTCTTGTTGGGGCACTGTGATCAAGACCCCACCACTGAGAACGGCATTCCCACCGGGTGACTTGCTTCGTTGGATGAGCAAGTCGTCGTGCTGTGTCGCTTTGACTGATCCATCTCCCTCAATGTCGTCTTCTGACACGGGCATGTGGTGCATTTCCACGTCACCAAATGTGTCTGGATCGCCGGTTGCCATGGGCTGAGGCATCCCTCTGGATAACACAACCAGAGCGGGGATTTCGACATCAAGCTGGTGTCTCTTCTTTACCTCTTCCACGGCATCATGCACAGAGCCAAAAACTGAAAGCCTTCCACTGATTCTCTCAATTTCGGTGATGAGCCCAGTGCGAACAAGTGTCTTAATGATGTAGCCATGAAAGCATGCAAGGAGAATTTGTACTTTGCGCTCCGGTATTTGTAGTTCGTGCACCAACTCGCACAGCTCGTTGGTTGCAGATGAGTCGACGAAATTGATGCCGTTCCCATCCAAGATTATTGCCCGTAGTTCTTTATCACCTCGAGCGATTTTCCATAGCATTGATTTAATGTGCGCAATGTTTGCAAAATAGAGGTCGGCATCAATTCGAACAATGGCAATACCTTCAACGATTATTGCCTAAAAATTGTCAGAGGTTTTCGTGCAAAGAGAATTGGAAACCTCTGTGAAGGAGCGGGCATTCTTGTAAATCTGAGATCCCGGCAATCTACCCAATACAACGATGTTGGGGGAGGATGAGCGGTAGAAAACCATCAACATGGAAAACCCAACTGCAGCAAAGATGCCATATTGAATGCCGAAAGCCAGGGTACTCAGAAATGAAACAGCGAGAAGGAAGGCATCCTGAGTACATTAGACAACGGGAATAATGACAAGTAAGAGGACCTGTTTATGTGAAGTCCACAAAGGTCGCACTTGCTTGTAGTCAACTAGAGTATAAACAGTGGATATTACAATTGCGGCTAAGATGGCTATTTTGGTTCAGAAAAACATTTAACAGCAATATGCAGGTACCTTTAGGAAGAAAAACAAACGGCTTGAAGAGAAGTTAGATGGAAGAAAATTCATGTTATTAGCGTTGTTTTTCGACATACTGCTGTTGCAAAAAGAAGAACGCACATAACAACTAAGCCAGTCACTACATTGGAAACCGGAGTTTGGGCACCCATATCTTTCTAATGTGAGATTATATGTGAGTCTCACTACATACCATTATTAATTGCAGTTCTGCTTAAACTGGCACCAACAGGGAAAGATTGAAAGAAAGCTCCCCCAAAGTTTGCCAGTCCAAGAGCATACAATTCGGCATTTGAGTTTATATCCGTTTTCCGTAGGGCGGCAAATTTTTTGGCCAGGGCAATGCTACCAACGTACCCCTATGAAATTTAGATAAGAAGTGACAGACTGGAAATACCATCAAAGCAAGAATAAAAGATGGCATAAGTAAATTTTTAAATTCTTTTCCAGATATCGATGGCACAAAAGGTTTGGGTAATCCAGACGGTATTTCACCAACAAGATCCACTCCATACTCTTCAAGATCCAATAACCATCCTACATTCTATGAGCAAATTAACAACAATCGTTAGCACACTCACCAAACAAAATGCCAAGTCCCATAAGAATAAGGCTTGTGGGGAACCACTTGGGAACATACTTGATGTACCTCACTGTAATAAGAATGACAAGACAAATCAAGGCAATTAAGAGCGTCCAAACATCTTTTGGTATTTGCATGAGTTGGGTGGTGTTGAGGAGATTTACTGGTTGAGGCAATATTTTTGAAGATCTCGTATACAGTCACAAAGAAGTAATCACTTTTTGATATCTAAAAGGTTGAAGAAAAATCTTAGGTTGAGTGAAACACACTGTAATGCCGAGAGCTGCAGGAATCTGGCTTGCAATGATTATTACCCCTGAGGCAGATATAAAGCCTGAAAGAACCGGAGCTGCCATGAATTCAACAATGAACCCAATATTACAAATCCCCAGTATTATTAAAATGAGCCCAGATACCTAAAAGCATAAGATTGGTTGTTTGAAAGTCCTTAACCAACCAGTGCCAGTGCCAAGCATATTCGGATGTAGTCTTCATCAGATGAAGGAGCTAATGATTCAGCACCTTTTGTACTTTAGATGCAGAAAAGTGCAAAAGTTCTACCAGTGGCAGTGAGCATAGCAGTAATTGCAACAGGCCCCACAGTTAACTGCATACTGCTACCAAGAAGAGCATACAGTATGGGGGGAACAAAGGACGCGTAAAGGCCATATATAGCCGGTAGTCCCGCCAAGTACCCATATGCCATTCCTTGAGGAACAAGCATAACGCCAATAGTCAGACCCTAAAACTTTTAAAATGTAAGCTAGGCCTTTTTACAGCATACTGCAATGAGATCTTTGAGGAATTTTGCGGGCCTATACTTTGGAATCCAATAAACGGGGGCCGGAATGAATCCCCTTTGGGAAAGTTCAGGTTGGTTCACAAGTAGATGTACCACAGTTTACCTCAAGCAGCTCCACAGCTTATATCTGTTTTGTATTAAAATGGAATATTAAGAGTGTCAAAGTCTAGTGAAGATATATGTGTACTTGATATGTTTTTGCCGTTCAATAAGTACAAGGGCATCACCAGTCTCATAGGGATGGAGTTTGGATGTATCGTCATGTGTACTGGGAGAATGAACTGCTGTTGCGCTCGATACTTCCTCATGTCTCCCACGAGTATCGCTATCAGAAGAGTTGAGCTTAAAGTCAGAATCGGCTCTATTCGACATGTAACTGAGGAAGATGTTAAGTATTGAAGATAAAACTTAACACCCAACTCTAAGAATGTGAAATCACGTGGTGAAGTGGAAGGGTTGGGAGAATCTGCAGATGTAATGACAGAATGCACATGTTCTGAGTCCAATGCAGAAGTAGCTGTTGCGGTGGGAGATGTTGCTGTTGTAGTAGGTGAAGGTATGGAAGTAGAGCTTGATCTCCTGCCAAACGCAGTAGTAGTATATGTTACGTTTGCATGAGTATCACCAGGTACAGGTTGATTTGAAGGAGCACTGTTGGATAGGGAAGCAGTCAGAAGTGACAGAGGAGACGAGAGAGCATTAGTAGGAGGTGAGGGAGGTGGGGTGTCAGGAGGAGTGGTAGGAGGTGTAGATTGAGGGGAAAGGTTTGGTGAAGAATGTGATGAATCTGACGAGGAAGATAGCGAGGAGCGTGAGGAAGTCCTTGCCGAGGAAGATAACGGCATAGGCTCCATATTTACATCAAATTGCGTGGTGGGTGGCGTAGCACTCACGACATGGTCCACAACAACAGTAACTGTTTGTTACGTCGTGAGTTAAGCAGGGAAAAAAAAAAAAAAAGGGTGTTAAAAATCACGCAAAGAGTACAGTTAAAAAAACAACAAACCAGGTTTGCGGTATCTCGAGGGCATCGGAGATCTGGATCTCACGGACATTTCCGCTGATGCTGCTGTCGTGTTTGTGCTCATCGGCGTCTCGTATCGTACCGTACTGCACTGAAAACTGAAAAAGGAATGTCCGTAACAGAGGATCTTGAAAAGTTAAGGTGAACTCCCTCCATCTTCGTGGTTCACATTCTTCTTGCATGAGCTCCCGAGGGTTGAGCAAGTTGTTACGCAAGAGGGTTTCCGTCCTCAATCTCCCAAAGATTCCGGAATCTTGGAGTTTTCGCCGAATGTGATGACCTGCACCTTTGGAAACAAGGGGCATTTCCGGGAAGATAAAACCAAATAAAAACCTCCTACGAGACATGCGGTGGTTGCAGGTGTTTGTGTCGTTGGTAATTAGTGTCGTATATGTTGCCGGTGCCTCGACTTCTTTTGCTGGCTTCTTTGCATCTTACGGAGATGCTACGGTCTTAGATCCCGTACGTACTAGCACTTGTGGCGGCTTTTTTTTTTTTTCTTCCCATCTCACGTGTGTGACCAGTTTATTGAGTGCGAGAACATCAACCGTATGACGGGAAAGTGCACGTGTGAGGCTGGTGGGTTCACGTCTGATCCTAGTCTTGGTGCGAGAATAGTGAGCGATGGAACTGGAACTACAAACGAACCAGGTTACTTGTTTTACTGCGCTTCGTCAATGTCTACAGTCACTGGTTGGGGTGGGATGTATCAGGTACTTTTTCTTTTTGTTTACTTATTTCCCAACACTTGGTAAAGAGAGATGCTGATGTTCCTGACGGCCAAGGGGTATGAAACAATTCTTTATGGAACGAGGGTGACCCCTTTTACAGTGCAGATACCCAAATCCATACACTGGGGCCTGTTCCTGCCCCTCCGGATATCAGTCAATCACCACTCAAATAATGACTGATACTGTTGGTTCTATTTATAGTTACTTTCACAATGACTCCTCTAAGGTCAAACTTATTGAATTGATATCGAGTAATGTCACTTTCTGTTGGTCCAACCCCAGTTCTAGTGCCACGTTTGCCTTTGGTGGTGTATACCAGGTATGCTTAAGGTCTTTTTGAGTGCCTCTAAGTCTATCAAAGAAGTCCTCAAGTGATGAATGCTTGACTTCTAATCCTGCAACTGGATCATGTTCTTGTTCTTCAGAGTTCCCTATCACTCAGGTAAGCAGTACTTCCACAAAATGAAGAGTCAAAAAAAAAAAAGATGATCAATACCGTTGTTGAAGCTGGAGTGCCACATAAGCTTGCACCTATTTATATCTGTGAGAGGGGTGTTAATAAAGCACTCAATGTTCATGCAGTTCCTCATACACATGACGATCCTGGCTGGTTGAAAACGTAAGGATATTTAGGGAAGCCATTTTTCCAACGAAATGCAGTGTAGATGGCTATTACGATTGTTGTGTGCAGTACATTCTAGACACAGTAGTTTCCAGTCTAGCTGCTAACCCAAAAAGACGCTTTACGTAGCAGCGGAACCACATATTCTATTATATTTACACATTTCAACCAGTTATGTTGAAATGGCATTTTTTACCAAATGGTGGGAACAGCAGACTGAAGAAACGAAATCCCTTGTGCAAACATTGGTGAAGAACGGTCAACTCGATTTCACTATGTGAGTACAGCTCCATTCTTCTTTTCCAAATTTCATCGTCAAGCGCAGTGGTGGCTGGGTCATGCCCGATGAAGCCTGTCCCTCCTACATTGATTTAATCGATCAAGTCGGTTTCCTTCGTTGATTCAATCACTCAGTACTCCTTTTAGATGACTGCTGGACATCTCTTTTTGAAAGAGACCTTTGGTGAGGATTATGTGCCTAGTGTGGGCTGGCAAATTGACCCTTTTGGGGTACACCTTTTTCAAATTTGAATTTTCTGATATCTGTGAAGCATTCCAATGGTAATACCTGGACCTATTCCCAATTTGGATTTGATTTCAATGTATCGCCCTCTACGTTAGTATCCTGACTAAATATATGTTAGGTGGTTATGCGCATTGACCATCAGGTATCCAGCTTAACCATAAACGAAGCACAGTCAAACTTTTAATCCCAGGATCTTACTTGGAGGCGTGCTAATGTTGACATGGAGTTCATATGGAGACCGTTCCAAAGCTTTGACTCCAGTCAAGACATCCTTTCATTCGAACTTTATGATGGCATTATTCCCTGTCCTTGCATGTTCTCACCGCTGATACATTTTTATGACAGGTTATGGATGGCCCCCAGGCCGAATATCCATTTTTGACCTCACAGAAAATAAAACGATGTCAAAGGATGATATAGGCCCAGATGAGCACGTTGTTTGGGAGCCCGAACCTTTTGCTCACTGGGCGTACAACGCTGCCAATTCCTTTAAAACGAACGAAATTCTTGCCCCAATGGGTACTCTAAAACTTGTATGTTTATTTTTTTAAGTTGTGGCCCCCACAGGTTCCGACTTCAAATGGCAGGTTCATTTGTATTACACCCTCGGATTAGAAACAAACCGCCAAATAGGATGCTGAACCTGAATTTTCCGCCTTAGACGATTTAATTTCCTACTTTGAGACTCACCCTGAATATGGTATCAACATGTTCTACAGGTACACTTCACACACCCGCCCCTTTCCTTAAAGTATTGGTATGATTCAGCTCTCCGACTTCTATCTCCAAGGCAATCATGGATTATGACCTATCTCTTTCTGTCAAAACATCCGACTTCTTTGGATATTCAGGTTTCTACTGCTCTTTTGCTTTAAAAAAACTTACTTCTTTAGATTCTGTTGACAGCTACTGGTCAGGTGTGGTAATTGCTTTTTATGACACATCTCATTGCACTTTCACTGTTAGGGTACTTCACTAGTCATCCAGCTTTCAAGCGCTATGTTCGTGCTTCCTCAGCACTATTTACAACCGCCCGAGCAATTCATGCCTTGGCTTCTGCTGATCCCTCCCTCTACCAAGAGTACCTCACGTCTCCGTGGCACGCAATTGCTGTAACACAAGTATGTTCTATCAATCCAAGTACGGTTTTGTAACTTTACCCAGCATCATGATGCAATTACTGGGACATCGAAATCCTTTGTTTATGATGATTACCTATCTGTGAGTATTTTACTGTTCTTTCTTAATTTCTTATAATTGAAGCAACTGGATGTTGGCAATAACGCCTCCGCTTCCGCCATTCTCAAATCACTCAGTGTTATCGATAAGGATATTGAAGCCTCTTGGGAAGTCTGCCCTCCTGTGAAAGAAAATCCTTCTTACTGCGAAAAACTGGCCAAAGGAGATATGGTCTGTAATGCAATCTATCAGGATAACGACTAAGTTATCCTAGGTTTCTGTAATCAATTCTCTTGCTCTTTTACAAGATATTCCCATTAACCTTCAAGTTACCAGTCAAAACTTGTGTGCTTACCTTACTGATGGAACCTCTGTTCCTTCCCAAACAAGGTAAGTTGATTTTTGAAAATTGTGATTTACTGGAGCAGGTTGGCTCCTTGGGTTGGCGAGGAGGTTCTTTACGAACTTTCATTTATTGCTGAGGGCGTTCCACCTTTGGGCATTGTGTCTTTCGTAATAGACCAGTGCAATGTCACGACCTCGTATACAAGAAGGCAGCTGTTATCTGCCGGCGCAACTGTTACAATAGAGAACGAATTTTATACTTTGTCATTTGACTCTACAACAAATACCCTCAGCAAAGTTCTTGACAAAATAAGAGGAGTGTCAATGCCTGTGGAGTAACTCCCCTTTTGCACGGGTTTCGTTAATTCATTGCATTATGTAGCATCGATGTGTTGTACTATGTTCCTGAAGGTTCTCCATATCGTCCGCAGAGCGGTGCTTATGTATTTGCTGCCGACACGCCGCCAAATTCTTTCCCAGGACCAAGGTTGCCAACCTGCTTTCTCTCCCTATTAATGCACTTTTTATAGAGGCTCACTATCAGTCTTTTCTGGGGAAGTTTACCAAGAAGTAGAAGTAGTTGTTGATAGTAGCAGCAATGTAATACAAAGGTTAGCCTGCAGCATGAAAACCTGCAATAACCAAATTGACAGATTCCGTCTTTACAAGAATGACCCAACAATTGCGATGTTCACAACAGTTGGTCCTATTGATATTGCTGATCGATACGGCAAGGTAATAAACATCCTTCAGTAGGAAAAAACTGATTTGAAGTAGGAAGTTATTGTTCGGCTCAATAGTACTATTGCTTCAAGTGGAGTAGTTTATACTGATAGTCATAACCTCGAATTCCAGGAAAGAGTGTAAGTCCGCCGTTACTGTACTTCCTTACCAACCATGCTCATAAGATACAATGTACTTTATGATGACTACACCGTGGAAAATCCTATAAGGTTGATCTCGGTTTGATTTTTAACCCTTCTTATTCACAATCACAGTGGAAACTACTATCCAATCTCCTCTGCTACATACATCAAGTATTCCTTCCCCTCACATTTCTTCACAGTTAATACCCCATAATTAGAGATTCCACAAACATTTTGGCCGTTGTGCCTGATCGCGCGCAAGGTGCAGCCAGCTTGGGCTCAGGCTCACTTGAGGTGATGGTACATCGTAGACTACTCACAGATGGAGACAAGAAGGGTGTAGGGGAACCCTTAAATGACAGTTCAACCATATGCACAAAGCAACTGCTCGTATTCACAGACGCAAGTGACATCGAGCGAGTGAGGAGTGCCACACGAAAGCAAGAGCACATTCCAGTACTACTGTCCAGTGAAGGAAGTGTAAAATCCATACAGTTCGAGCCAATGGCCACACCGCTTCCCGAAAACATAGACCTCACCACTCTACAGGTGTGCAGAACCGTACCTTTGTCTGGTCTCAAAACACACTAACGGATTCCACAGGTAACACAGTACGACATGTTTGGTGCCTCAACGATCCTCCGGCTGCACCACACCTACGCCGTTGGAGAGGATGCAGTTCTGTCACAGCCGGTCACCATCAACCTCGCGGACTTGTTTGTTGACTGGGTGATCGAAACTGCAGTGGAAGTAACGCTCTCCGCCGCCCACAAGGTAGGAATAATGGAGTCTCTCATAGTCACTCTGGACCCCATGTCCTTCCGCACCTTTGCCATCACCATGGTGCCGGTGTGATACGGCACAGGCACATTCAACTAAAATTCAACTAAAATAAGTTAAAAATCGGAAAGGCGAACAAACAAGAAACACAATCTCCTCCTGTTGCATTCGAGTGCTCCTCAACACACATCATCAGCAAAGCTGCAACAGCCTCTGAGTGCCAGCACAACGATCTTGATTTGATGAAGATCTGATAGGGAAAATTGCACTTTAAATTTTCGTTGTTCAGGCCGTCACGCGCAGTTTCACGTCTTCGGGGATGAAGTTGCTCACTCATAACATTTTGATGGTTTTTCCTTTTTCTCTCTGTCTATGCTTTTGTGGCTGTCTAACGTAACTTTCCCCCCCCCTGTGCCAGTGTGTTAAAAAGGGGTGCACTGAGGAGCATTTCCCACTTAAAATCGAAGTTGTCAAAGCGACTCAGGTGAGAAGCGACTTCAATGAGGGTTTTATTCGCAATATGCTTTCTAGATTACACTGGCCAGCTTTGGTTATGGCTGGAAGAGACGTATAGCTTCTATCTCCCTTTTCTTCCAAAAAAAAAAAAAATACTACTAAAACAATACAAGACTGATTAGTGTCAACCTCTCATGTGTAAGACAGGTGAATCTTAATATTCCGCCAGAGATGCCTGCCACTCCCGATGAAGCTTTTTTGCGTGCTCTACATGATGTCCTTTTTGATGTAACATTTTTACTTTTTTTTTTTTTTTTTTTTTGTTATGAATGTCTTAAATTTCCTTTACCAATAGTTCCATATTGAAGAAGGAACGTTGTTATGCAGAAACTGTGGCCACAGGTATCCAATCAAGAATGGCATCCCCAACATGTTACTTGCTGAAGACCAGGTTCCCACACCCAAGACCAAATCACCCACTACAACAAATTCCACTTCTGCTTCCGCTTCCGCTTCCACTACAACATCGACTACAACATCAACTTCCACAAGTACATCTCCCAGTTCTCCTCCCATAGAGCCCTCTGACTCTACCGCAACCACTTCAACCTCCAATTCCACTTCAACTTCTGCAGTACCTCCACAAGAAAATAGCTGAGAATCTTCAACACTTCACCATAACCTTCTCCTGTTTCTTCTTCACAACAAACACATTCCTATTGAACGGGTCTTTCTGAAACACTGTTTTGGAACAACTAGAACAAAATATTGGACAAAGAACGTCTGAAACTTTTTATTTTTTCCCTCTGTCCGCAAAGGCGAAGGCCAAATGCACGACCTATTTCAAGTTTTGTTTACAGCTGATGAAACCGCGATTCTGCTTGGCCAATTGCTTCCTCAAGCTGGGGTAGTAGCCCAGTGAGTGTGACAATGAATGCTCTGCTGAATTGTGGTGTTGTGCCTGTGCCTTGCACAGAGCTGCTGCTATCTGCATCAGGTGTTGTGTTTGTGGCTGTCACTGTGCCGGTGCCTGTGCCTGTGCTTGTGTTGTTGTTGGTGTCATCTTTGTTGAGGAGGGACCGGCATCTCTGCAGGATGTGTCTTCCTCGTGTGGCGAAATGGTGTAGAACAACCCTTTCAAAGGGTGGTGGCGGTGCGGCCATTGTGTAAAGCATTCCCTGCAATACGCCAAGCACTGCACCTTCATTGTACAAATGAGATTGGTGTGCGGCCCATGGCATGCCACGTTGTTTGTCATATCTGTGTTCCAAATTGAGTTGTGATGCAGGTGTGTTAAAGGCAACAAACCCTGCTTCCAGGAAGTACGGCTCGTTGGTTCCCAGTATCAAGCCTTGAATGCTAAGAATTACTTGTAAAAGGTTTGATGCATCCGGCTGCCAGGACTCGACCTCATCTCCAACCCACGTTCCAAGTAAGCTTACTGTGTCGGGTAAGTCGTTTTGTTGTGTGGCACTATTATGTTACTATAAATATTGGCACCTACAGCATACAGTGCCGTCTGTATACAAATTTGGGTTGATTTTAACAGGCACCAGAGAGTGGAAAAAAACATCAGGTGGCACCGCTGGGTAGCTGTTGCTATCGTTAGAATATATTGTTGGAAAAAGAAAACAAACTCTGGAGGAAGGGCAAGGTCAAACATAAAGAAGCCATCTTCAAATCTGGGTAACACAAGTCAGTGGATAAAAGGGTGAAGAACGGTGCCAACGGTGTGTCACAGGGACCAATGATAGCAACTCGGAGCAAGTCCATTCTGTTTTCATATACACGGACATAGATTCCAGCTTTAATTAAAATTATTACTGTAAAAAAGTTCGAGGGGCTTACAGGATGAGCTTGCCCGTAATATCTCCCACTCAGAAACAATGCGTTTAGCTAATTTCAGGGAGGAGTTTGGAGTATTGTTTTCCCAATGGTGTTGCATAGTGCCTTCGTCTACAACATCAAATTGCGCTGGAGTATTCACTGATGTATTGTCTATGCTGCTTACTACAGTATTTGGTGCAGTGGGGACTGAGGGGGTTGGTTTTTCACTGGGACTTTCTTCTGTGCCCTTAGAACCTTCCATTTTTAGGGGAGTACTCAAAGCACTTCCTGAGGGAAGCTCTGTGTAATCAGTAGGAAGTCTTGATGTTGCATGTGTGGATTTGGAAGTGTCAGATAGACTTTCAGCAATTGCATTCAAGATGCGGGATCCTTGTGCCCACCACAAGGAGGAACCAGAACTCTCTTGTTGTGGTTCGTTGTTAGCATGGTCACCAGTTTCTGAGCCTCCTTCTTCTTCTTCCTCCTCTTCGGAACTTTCATTATCGTCATAGTCTTGTTCTTCTAAAGCAATGTTATTCCCCACAAGTGGGTGTCTAACTACCTTCAAAGGGTGCAAGAAATACTTCTTCTGGGGGAACCCTAGACTAGATTGGGTAAAAAAAAAGTGTTATCTCAAAATGTTCGCATACAACGGACCCATCAATCCAAATCACACAGAGATAACCATCTTGCATAGACAGAACCTGTCCAACCCATTGGTTATCTCCTTGGGTGTCTGTATCATTTGCTGTTGGTAGACGAAGTACAACATCCTGTATCCTACGGTATATTGTGAGATATAGACCAGACTGACTTGGGTACTTGATATTGAAATCAGGGTGGTGTATAAGATTAAAGGTAGGCACTTCTTCTTCTTCAGTTCCAACTGGTGTGACAAATAAGTAAACAAAAAATTCAAGTTGTAATTCCAACCAAGGGCAGAGCTTGGTGGAGTGTACACGTCTGTGGACCAACGCACAGTACACATTCGGGCCAGACTGTCTACTTTCCTTATTATGCCTGTGCGACCTTGACTGCACTGCTTGTTATTTTTTTATTTGTTTGTTGTTAGATACCTATCCCTCACAAAATCGTGGGGCCAAAACTCTTCATGTAGAGTGGGGCTCATGGTTGCGAGATCAACTGAGGGAATATCGTGTGAGATACTAGGAAAAGTTATGAAATGGGATGGATTTGTCATTCAACCTTGCATCTTGCCATTCAATGTCTAGAAAACTGTGTTTGCAAATGACGCAAGCTGTGTTATTGCTGATCTTTGGGTTTTTTTTTGTTGTGCGTTACAACTGGTAAATATTTATTTCGTTTAAGTACCAATGTATCAAGAGGTGATGATTTGGGATGGTGCCATGTTTCTGGGAGCAAGTGAGTGTGACGAAGTGAGGAAAAGAAGTAACGTGTATCAGCATTGGAAAGGTCTTCAAATAGACTTAATCTCACATCTAAATATTTTTAGGTTGCTTCAGGAAAGAACCTCATTACCTGGTACACAGACTGCATGGTCACCAACAGCCCAATCATATTTGTGAAAATATGAGAGAGGTGTTAATTCACTAGCTAGGTTTGCTGTTTGAGAAAAGACTACAACGAAGGAAAAGGTACATTTTATTCTTTCAGCTGGGAAGTCCTCTTCTGTTTGCTGTGACAAGTTAAATTGTGATTGACCTTATTTAATGAACTAACCCCACGAGATATTGACCAATTTACTGAAACTTTTTGCGGTTTCACACAAGTGATGACCCCTGTTTTAACACTTGGTTTAAATTTTCCTCTAATCCATTTTGCACTTCTTAGAGCATTACGTGAGACTGTCACTTTCTACATAAAGAATTAGAACAAGATATGGAAGAAGGAACAAACTTGTGATGGGTACAAAGGGAATTCAGCATCTTCTGTGACCTCATTCACATCGGTGGAGTGAACCTCATCATCACTTGGGTCATTAATCCTACATACAGAGTGTGTAGAATCATCCATTTGGATCCAAACAGAAATTGAGGCCTAAGTGAAGGAGTTAATGCAGAGCATTTGTTTTGTTGTAACACAAAAAAAGTGGTTTTAGGTGCTCACTACTTACTTCTTGTACAGCTCCAATCCAATTCCCGTGCACAACACAGCAGCTTGTAGGGAAGTCGTGGACTGGTCTTGCTGCACTTGCAGGAACATTTCTTTTCTAAGAGAGGCCATGAAAAACAAGCTAAAAAGAAACAGCAGAGGTGTACAATGGTGCCATCTGGGAATCTTAAATCCAGGAAGAGCTTCAGTGATATAACTACACCACTCTGTCCATTTGGGTTCGCCTTGGAAACGACAGCATCTCCAATAGCAAACCACCTGTCCAGTACAACTAGTTTGTCAATGGGTACCAGCTGTTCACCCTCTTGATGTAGCCACATCACCCATACAGAGTTGGGGTCCTCAGGCTGTTGATCCTGATTCACGTTAACATAAAAAAAAAAAAAGAGAAAATTTGAAAGCAAAACATGTGAAAAAAAAAACGGGAGAAGAATATGTCTTATGCATACACCAGTATCATCACCGTGTCTAACCCCTTGGTGGTCACCCAACCCTCCCACAATTCCTTCCTCAGAACTGTGTCTGGCAACAACAGGGGCCGCCGCCCTCGACTCCTCCGGGGTCTCATGCTCGTCTCCATCGATCTCGCCTCCACTCCCCGCGTTCTCCGCTGCTCCTGCGTCTCCATCGTCGTCGTCGTCGTCTCCCTCATCGCTCCCGGCATCGCGCTCCCTCCTCCTCCTCGCGTGCCCCTCCGCCGCCGCCGGTCCTTCCTCGTCCCCCTCGTTCTCGTCGCCATCGTCATCGTCATCGCCGCCCTTCCCGCCTTCCTTGTCACCGCCCTCCTCGCTCTCGTCCTCGTCCTCGTCGTCGTCGTCCTCAAACAGGTCGGGGTTGTCGTCGTCGAACCAAGGCACCCTCGACACCGTGCCGTACTTCCCTGCGTAGCCCACGTGCTCCACCACATCGTGGGGCTTGATCCTCTGTCGAGTGTTGGTTGGTTACGTGTGTGCGGCACAAAAAAAAAATATGGAGACAACGCACATGTTCTTTGGAGTTGGCGTCGTGGCCGGAGACACTGCCGTGTGTTGCACTCATGCCTTGTTGTCGTGCAGTTGCACCCCGGTTATTAATGCGTTATCTACAAATTGTTTTTTGGTTCTCTTGTTGCCATTCTCATCCAGAACATAACACCCTCCGAGAAGGAGTAGGAAAACACACGCAAAATGCGTAAGCCTAGGGGATCGAAATCCTGCGGGGCTACCGAACGTTTTGTTCCGGGTTTTTTTTCCCTCTGGAGAAAAACAATGAATGAGTTTGATTGACACGTACCATCGTTTTTTTTTCAGCAAACTAGACATCCTGGGACCAACCTCAACCAGCTTTGTAGTTAGATTTGACATAAGCGAAAAGTAGACGTGCCGCACTTGGAGACAAGTTCCGTGCCACAGAACTCACCTCCTTCCTACATGGAATTAGTTTATGCCATACTTTCGATTGAGTGTTACCATATCAGCCAAAAAGCATGTTTCTGGCTCAAATGACAACTTGGCGCACACTTGCTCGACTACGTCTTTGACTGTGCATGAAGATGCCACGGGAATATCCATTACTTCATCGTGTTTCATATCAAGAATGATATGGACCAGAGGGAGTTGTATTGGTGAAGGGGGCGGTTCTGGAACAGAACAAACTTGGGGTGTAGGCATGGTCACGCTGGAAGACTCGGTTGTACTTGCACTCATCTCTGGAAGTTGAGTGAAGTTTTGCATTGGTTCTCCATGGGAAGTTAGCCAGTGTTTCACTGCACTAACATGGATATTTCGCCAGCGGGACCCCCATGACACTATGAGACCTTGACTGCCGTCAACTTGGAGCCTGTCTGCCCCAGCAAACTGAGCCATAATTTTTCCCCATGCCCATAAGGAAAGAGGCATGTCGTCTGTATCAGATTGGTTTTCGCCAGAGATCATAACTGCCACCCGGTTATTTGTCAATGCTCGAAGCTTGCGATAAAATGGGCCAAACCCAATCCCACTAGTATCCGGTTCGTTTATTGACAGTCGAGTTTCGTTGGCGCTAAGACAGAGTACTGCAATATCATACGGTCCCCCCAACTCGAATGAAGGCAGCAACATGCTGCAGCGGCATTAATACTCATGGAAAGCATTGTGGGGGAGTACCTTTTAAAATTGCGCAACTCATAGTACTGGCAATCAGGAGAAATGGCCATATCCGTTTGTTTCGCACTTGTGTTCAGAAGTGCAATGGCATCTTGTAGATTTGCAGTGTGATCGAAATTGCACACAAGGGCCCTCACTTTTTGAAGGCACAGCTGGTGTCTGACTCGTACCAACAGCTTTCCTAAATCATTGCCAGGACCTCCCCCCCATGCCTGGTCAGCGAAAATGAGTTCCTTGAATGGCGATGTTTCTTTGAGAGCTGCTGCAAATTGGGTGTCGCTTGCCGCTCTACCCAACATTCCCTCATACAAAGCCTCTTGCAGTGCCTCAGGAGACAATTGTGGAGCCAGGTGTGAAAATAGATTCGACAGTTCGTCTGCTTTCTGAGGCGCGTCAAGTTGAGAAAATAGTGCTGCCAACGCAGGATTGGCTTCGCAGTATCTTCGCGAGTGGGCGTACTGCCACACGCTGGGCCACATGGTTCCCTGCATGTTAAAAGGAGATACAGCCCATGGAACAAACGAGGGATGTGTTTGGGAAGAAAACTCAAGCACGTGCGAAACAGGAGCAGCCTTAGTCTCACTCTTCTTGGCCGGTGTGGATTTCTCCTTTTCGCCGCGCCGTTTTTCCTCCGCTTTCGGCTTGGTGGGAGTGCACGCACTGGTTTTCGTTGACGAGGAAGGTTGTGTCCTTGGTTGTTTTTGCTTTGGCGATACGGGGGCTTGTTCCGGGGACGTAGAGGAAGATCCAGATCTAGTGCTGGTCGTTGTATGAGACTGTTGTTTGGCGTTTTTCTGCTGAGATCCGCCTCGTCCGCTTTTCTTCTTCGTCATCCTCGTACAGCACCAACCTTGTTTTTTTTGTTTCTTTTGGAATTTCCAACTTGTCGGTTGGTAGAAAAAACCAAGTTTTTGTAAAAGGAAATTCTAAATTAATACAACACTGACATCTTGGCCTCGAAGCAAGGAGCCGGCGGAGGCATGGGCAGATCTTCGATACTGCGAGTGAATACTACTACGTACTCTGCATATGCTTGGTTTTGGGAGTAGATCACGACTTCTCGTGCCTTGGGATTCCTCTCAGGGAAATTCTGGAATTGCTTTGCCTGGGGGCACAGCTCGTACTTCTCGGCTACCACGGAATCAAAAGAAATGCCAGTCGCGGCGTTCATCGGAGGCTTTCGCACCGGCGCTTCAGGGGGTCCCCGGTATATCCCGGCGTTGTACTGGCAATTATGGGATGGCGGGTTAGCCTCACCCAGAAAGCGCAACTGTAAGTGGTGAAACATACCCCATCACAAATGTGCACGTCTCCCAAAGCTGCGCGGAAAAGGAGCATCTTGCATTCAATATTTTCGGGGGCCGGGCACTGGCAGCGTCCGCCGGGAGGCTGATTTGTTGACAGTTCAGGGAAGTACATATCCGAATCCTCTATCTGTGAGTACCACTGTGGTGTGGAAGCCGCCGATGTTCCCGCTGATGATGCGGACGCACTGCTCTGAGTGGAACCCGGGGATGATGAAGTCGCCCCAGGCCCTGATGTGGAACCGGGGCCAGGTTGCGAGCACAGCCCTGATGTGGAACCGGGCCCTGGTGTCATGCCGGGCCCTGGTGTTGATCCCGGTCCTGGGCTTGAGCCAGGACCCGGAGTTGATCCAGGACCTGTAGCTGTGGGGCTTGTACAATTTGCTGTTGCATTTCCTCGTGTGGAGGCTTCTTCTCGACGGCAGGGCAGATGGCATTGCGGGCAGGGAATGTACCAGTTCGCCTTAGAAGAGTTTTCTGCAAGGTAAAACCCTTCTCCAAACATTCCAAACATATGGGTGTTTGCTCCATTTTGTGTAAGTGGTGGCAGAGCCTCGCTTGCACATCCATGGAATAAAAGATATTCATTGCTTGATGGATCGAGAAGTGGAGTATTCATAGGCTTGTTCTTGAGGTATAAAGATGATTCCAAGCTATCAGCACTTTTCCCAAGTCTTTCTTTGAGGATACTTTTGAAGTTCGTATAGGCTTCCCATTGTAGTCTGTCTTGTATCCGTGTAATTTTTTTCACCTTTAATCCACCAGGCCATTTTCCTCCCACGCACCCAAGTTCTGACGTAGGAGTTAAAAGAGTTCAAAGACCAACTTTTCTCAAACTCGATAACGAGTGACAATCATAAGAGGTCTGCACAGTATAAGTAATAAACTTGAACTCTTCTGAATCAGGTGGAACATCCAATTCCTTGTGTCCTGCCAGTATTGGTTTCTATGCATCAGTATACCAAATTTATTACCTGTTGGACCCCAGGGATCCGTTCCCCAGTATGGGGGAACCCTTTGTGAAATTTCTGCAGTATAGCCCTTGATCATCCTAAATTCTGTACCAAACTTCAGTACCTTGTCGGAATCCAACAGTTCATCGTCAACCTGAATGCACTATGAGGAGAATGTAGTTTGAAGCAGGTGAGAAACCTCAAGTTCGGCGATAAAAAACAAGGAAGGATCCATCCTGGCCCGCCTTGATACCAGTGTTCTCAGCTCCTTGAATGTCAACGTGGCGGGTATCTTAAACTTGACTTGATTGTTTTCCAGTGTTCTCACACTAACCAAAGTGGGAGGTGGCGGTGGTGGATGAAAGTTGATAAACCGTTCCGCGTATTGGATTGCAGTATCCAGAATGTTCATTACTGTCTGGTCTGTTTCGTTATTTACGACCTGCAGTGGATTTGTATAGTTGGAGATGAAGAAGATGCTCGAAGGAGGGCAACTACAAGCAGCGGATGCACATTTCGCAACCGTATCTCGTTGTTGAGCAGAAGTAATAGTATCATTGTGAGTGATCACAACGATAGGTGCAATTCCACACATGCGGCACCACTGCCGAGGAATAGATAGTGCAGCAAGGTATTGGTTGGAGGTGAGCCGCGGATCATTTGCTTTCATTACCCATATGACACCATGTACTCTGTCCACATAGGAGGGGGATAGTTCCTGAAAATAGTTTACAAGAAACTCCTCTTGAAGGAGAACAATACATCTTGGTCTTCAATCATTTTCTTTGCTTTTGCAAAATCTGTGACTACCTCATCTTCAGGAATCCACTCCATAATATGTCCGTGTTGATAAATGCCTTCGATGATTCTGACAAAAGCCATTCCCTCAGCGCCATTTGAAGTGAAGAAGCCTCTCGTATCAACCAAGGATATGCCCTTGGAAACAACAACATCCTCTACCTGTACAGTTCCTTCACACCCACTGTTCTGCACAGGGCACCTGAAAGTGCCCGTTAACCCAGTCTCTATTTTTCCATTAGTTAAGCTATTTAACACTACAATAATCAACCATCAAGAACTCTGTATATAGTGTTAATCAAGGACGTCTTCCCAGTGCCAGCCTGGCCTACCACAGCAATTCTAATTCTTCTTCTCTCTGCCGTGACTCCATCAAATACCTTCAAGGTATTAGCATGAGCACTCATTGTCAACGGTCTTATTGTATTATAGAAATGTCACTTTTTTTTTTGTTTTTATTTTTAAAACCAGACAGCCCCTTCACCAACCCACTACGCAGTAAGTCGTTCACACCTTCGAGACATTGGGGTAAGATGCCGACCTCCCAGGCACGTAGTCTATTAGCCGCTGCCTTTGTGACGCGCCACTGCTCATATCACTCGGGGGAAAACAAAACAAACCAACACAGTTGCAACTGCCGCTACTACGTGATCAAACAAACGAAGTTGGTTTGCACCACCTGGAACAACGTACATTTCGGTTAAAACAAGTAAGTAAACCCAACAAAAAAAAAGTACCACAGCACTGAGACAACGTAAAGCAAGCAAAAGAAAAGCAAACAAAACCACAAATACAACCACCAAACACACAAGCCAGGAATAAGCAACCAGAAGCCAGATAAGCAACCATGAGCAGGAGTTGCCCACGAGGACACGTTCTAGGCAGGTGCGAGAATGTCGCGCAGCTCGTTGCGATGCAGGGCAACGGGATGTACCAAGGAGGATTCTGTTGCAATGTGTGCGGGGAGGCCAGCCACTTCCCCGTGCTGCACTGCAACTCGTGCTACTACGACCTCTGCGCCTCCTGCATGCAGCTTCCAGAGTACTGTGCCGCTCTTAGGTGCAGCTGCGGGTCTCTCTATATGCAAAAGACTCAGAGTCAGGTTGGTGAGATCAAATGGATTGTTTTTTTTTTTTTTGGTTGTTTGGGGAGGGAGTGGCAGGCAGTAATGTTGGTGGAATTAATTTAATGGATGGAATTTAGTAGCCATAGTATCGTACTTTTTGTGTGTTTGTGATGCTTACATAATTCACAACCAGGCGCCTTCTTATCACTGTCATTGGAATGTGTGTAGAGGCAGGGAGGTGCGTGAGTGGCCTGCTTTGCAATGTCCTACTTGCAGCAGATACATGTGCACTAGGTGCAGCCTCATTATAGAAGAGCTGCAGTACCTCAACAATATTATAACTACAAAGAGAGCTGAACTACAGCCGACTCAGTACCATCCTCCGACTGGATTCATAGGTCATGTGAAGATTGCTATGTTTGGGCAAACTGGTGTCGGCAAGTCAAGCTTTATAAATACTTGTGCCAGGTCGGTAAGAAATGTTGATACTGTCAATGAGGCTGTCCTACAGTCCTCTGGAGGCGAAGGGACAACCATATTGATGGAGCTGCTGCAGGAGTACCCATGGCACCTTTTAGACACCAGAGGGTTCTTTGCAAATGATGCAGCAGAAAACTCCGAATTCGTCAGAATTATGGAGGGCCACATTCAACATGGGCAAGTTATAACCAGAGCTTTCGAAAGTCCAACAAGTGCAACACCACCAACAGTTCCTCTTTTACCCGTACCGAGAAGAGCTCACGCAGCCATTTTTGTAGTGAGTGCCAAAGATGACAGGCTAACAAATGGAATACATGAAAGAAATCTCGACGGACCCAAAAGATACCTGGCAGCCCACGGTATCTTTCGTTAAAAGATTTCACAAATGAGTAATTATCTTAAGGGATGAGGCCTATCACTGTGATAACTCACGATGATCTCCTTAGAACTGCAGCCGAGAGGTTGCAGGCTTTTCAAATGGCCACAAGGTGCACCGGTAGCACGCGAGAGAATACATTCTTTGTGGCCAACTATACCGATACTCACATGAAGAGGGACCCAAGAACTGAACGGCAAGCACTTTTAGTATGCTATCGTTTCCACTAGTTGAATACTAAGTGCATTCCCCCACACTAGGCGGTTCATGCAGCATTATCAGTAGCTACTGAGTACATCGCCCAAGAATTGGCTAAACCCCCTGTTGTGGCCACAACTCAAGCAGACAGAAGTATGCCTCTCTAAAATACTAAATTACTAAAGTATAAACTCAATTCTCCCCTTAAACCCGTCCCCTAATTCTGAGCCACTACTAGTTGTGGTGGAAGTGAAGCGCGGCCCGCAGGTCTCCAAGCACAACTGCGGCCGATGGAGCACTGTGACCGAACTCCTACGCGCCATCTCCCACCGGTTTCCCGGGTCAGAAGCAATGACCCTCAGTCACCAAGGAACCTCCCTCAGTCCCACTGCCCTCGTTGTAAACTACGTCCCCCGTACCTTCACGCTCTCGTAAAATTGCCCCCGTTTTTCCCTCCCAACTTGGTGTTTTCGTTCCAACGTATTCTTTTTTTTTGAGGTAACAACGGAAACCAAACCAGAAAAGCAACAAGGTATTATGAGTTACGACAACTACAACCCGCGTCCCTACGGTGGGAGCAACAACCGCTATGGCAGCGGGGGAGGTGGCGGAAACACCAGTTGTGGGAGCAACAATTACACGGGCAGCAGCCGGCGGCAGACCTTCGAAGTGGCCGAGAGGCACCGCCTGGGGCCTAGCGCCGCGCCGGGGTTCCGGGACGCGGCGGGGAGGCAGTGGCCGACGGCCGAGCACTGGGTGAGCTCGCGGCGGTTCGCCGAGTGCGGGCTGTCTCTGGCCGACGCGTTCTCGGCCATCGGCAGCGTGGAGGATGTGCGAACAGTGGCCA
>JAHLWZ010001056.1:0-23650 GCA_020536535.1 Pelomyxa schiedti | reverse complement strand
AAAAAACTCTTCAGACAATTTTCCCCAAAGTCTCAGGAAAACCCTTTTAACTTAAGTTAAAGAAGCAGCCAAAGTTTGCTAAAAAAAAGTCTATCCTGGTTTTGGGTGCGTGGGAGGGTTGTGTATCCAGAGAAAATTCCTTAGGGAATTTCCCCTTTGGGGATACTTGTGTTAGTGATACATCCCTGTGTGCCAAAGTCCCTCAGAGGGTTTGCTGGGGATTGTTGGTGATGTCACAAGGAGCAGTGTCTGTAAGTGAATTATGTGGCCTCACATTCCCTTGGGTTGTTTCAATCAAAGGGAGGGAGGATTGGTGTGAGTGAAGAAATGGGTTCGAATTTGTGGAGAGTGCTGGTAAATGTAGTTTGTGCTTGGATGAACAGAATGTGTTCATGCAGCCGTGTCATGCAAAACGCGATTTCTTTCAGTTCTTTTCTAGTAAAAAGCGGAATATACTCATTCAGCTTAAACTGAGGTTGCAAGTCAGGTTAAAAATTAGTGAGCAGAATCGGTACCCAAATTGACTTCCCCAGTGTGTGTGCCGAGAGAATAATTACCGCAGCAGAAAGAATGGATGGCTTTAGCAACTGTAAAGAGAAGTTCAAGGTTGAAACTTCCAAATAGAACTGTGCAGATGATGAGTGAGTGAGTAAGTAAGAAAAAATACAAGCTCTTACTTTAGTAAGTTTCGTGAAGTTCGTTGTAGACACAACTGGCTGCAATTGAGGAAGCTCCAAAAACATTTCCAAGAACATGGAAGGACTAGGGGCCAAAAGTCTGTAGTTCAGAGTGCTTAGTACTTTCTTCTCCGCTTGAAGCAGCTAGAAAGGTGTTAGACAGAAGTAACCTAAAAGGAAGAAGGGTCACCTCCGGGTGGGTAAATGTTCCAGCAGACATGAACGTCACCTTGGATGCAAGACCAAGGGTTGGTTCAAAAGTAGAGACAGCTTTGGAGGCCGTCAGCAAACTTGTGGCACCAAAAAGCTGCAACTTGGACGGTGGTACTTGCTCTGTTGTTCGGGCAAGGAATTGGTCTAGGAGGCACATTGCGGTAAATGCCGATTGTTCCCCCAAATGGAGATTCTCAGATACTTCAAACATCCACTCCAACTGAGAAAACTTCAGGAAGAAAGTCAAACATAAGGAAGCTTACAAGAATCGCGCGCATCTTCTCAGTAAGGGCAGTTTGAACAACAAAATAATTGCCGTTCGACTTGCACCATACGAGCTGTGTACGGTCAGATATTTCGAAATGTAATTGGGCACACCTCCTTCTTCAGGGCAATAATGTACTGATAGTGGAACCACATGTCCGGTAAAATCAAAATTTGGTCAATCCACTGCTGCCAGGACCTACATACTCTGGCACAGCGGCACAAGTCAGCAACAGGTAAGTTCATGAATATCAGCCAGTGAAGTTCCTTGGGCAAATACGCAAAGCCACAAGCAATAATTATCACTGGTGGCGGGGCAGGAGGGGGTGATGGTGGGACCAATCGCGCCCTGTTCAACAAATCTGACAACGCAATGATTGTGGGTGAAGGAGGACACTGTGGGTTGTTGCACTGCACTTCATTCGAATTGCGGGGCGAGAGTAAGAACATCTCAGGAGCTGGTTCCTGTTCTGGATCGTTGTCACTTTCACAGTCACAACTGCCAGATTCGGAATTAATGTCAAATACAGGAGACTCAGAACCAGAATCCTCATAGGATTCTGAGTACTCACTTGACTCGTCAGGTAGGTTTGTGATCCCTTCACTTATCGAGAAGGGTGGTGGATATGGGGGATCATAAATCTCACATGTAGCCAGAGGTGATGAAAACGGTTGGTTTCCACATTCAGTAAGTGATGCTGAGTGAAGAAAAGAGGGAAGGATTTGGACAAAGTTAGTTGGCAGTCTTACAAATGGGGATGTTAATAGTTCAACCTGAAAGAGTTCTCACAGCCAAAAAATCGCCCAGAGCATCAGGAATAGGGGCCTCCAAATTCACCTGCCTTCTGCACGGCGAAGTGCTCAGTTCGGAAACGAACTTGTTGCTACAAGACTGGATTATGGGCCCGTAATCACCACCAGTCTCTTCCGCGAACGACGATGTACCTCCAAAATCGGCTTTTTCGCCGAGAGGCCCCGACAGCGTCACAGCCGCCGAGAAAGACGTTGAACACATTATGGGAGAGCTACAGGGCGACGACGAGAACGACGACGAAGAGGAAGACGACCTCCTGCTGTGAGACTGAGACGCGTTTTGTACGACGTGAAAACTACGAGGGGGCGCTCTGGGCGTCTTGTAAGGAGAATATCGAGGGGTCGTGGGCGTGAGGACCGGGGAGTGACGCCTACTGGTACTAGCATAGTGGACACTGAGTTTGGGCGAGGTCTGCTGGTCCAGGGGGTCCTTTTGGGTAAAAGAGGGGAAGGGGCCATGTATTAGTATAAAGTGTTAACCATTGTTTAAAGGGTTAGAACAATTGTTGGGGAAAAAAAAGTACTTTCTCCATTTTCTTTTTTTTTTGAAGGTATAGCAAAAACGCCGCACAATCAATAAACGGGGTTGGTCTTTATTTGGAAAATACATGTTTTCGTAAGAAATGGCCCTGGTGTTTTTTTGGGTATTTCTGCGGGGTTTTTCCTAAGTCTGTGCATCGAGGATGGCCAGATGCGGATTTGATCCTTTAGCGAATCGGAGATCTGTGCATCCCCAAACGGATGTTTCACAAACAAACATATTGGTTTCAGCAACATCAAGGTTTGAAGTGGACTGGGTGCCTTCCTGAGATGTCTCTGTGGAACTTCTTTCACTGTGAATGGAACGGAGTGTCCAATCTTATCTCATCCTGGTTGGTCAAGCTCCTCCAGGAGAGTGACTCACCTTCCAAGAGGGATTCCTCAGTTCACGAATCTCTGGAAGGAGAAGAGTGCTCCAGTAAGCTGCAGTTTCTTCATAAGAGACTGGAGCAGTGCACGAAGGACAGGAATCACTTCTCGACATGTTGTTAGTCTCACCCTACACACATACGCCACTCTCTGCCCTTCCCCAGAATACTGAGGCATGGTTCTCTCATCACTCTGTGATTGGGTTCAAACCAAAAGCGGAAATCGCGTCGGGCTTCGAGGAATCAACCGGGGAAAATGAGAGGCTGTAACGTATCGAGGCAACGGCGCATGATGACGCTTCGTCGCGCAAGCGGCACGTTGAAGTACGGCTTTTTGGCGTCGGTGGTCGTACTTTTCGTGGCACTCTCGGGTTTTTCGTCGGCCATCTCCGACGACGAACTGGAAGACCAAGCTGAAATATGGGATATGGAAATGGACATGGTGATGAGGAGTACGTACTCCACGCTTTTTTTTTTTTTTTTTCCCCTCCCTTCATTGGCTCCGCGGGAAATTCATTCCCACAATTCCTCCAGGCGTAGGTGAACTCCCAGAGCAACGAATAGTGCTCTGTTCCATCAAGAACAACAACAAGCCTATTCCATGGATCTATTACAACGTTGATCCCTGTGACGAACACACTGATTTGTGCATTATTCCAGGGGTCTCGTGTGACGCCGTGGGCAATGTCACTGCTTTGTTATTTCCCCTTCAGGATGCCTATCTCGTTCCTAACGGCGAAGTTTAGGAAGTTTCGTTCCTTTGGCCTGGCTGGTAACTTAACTGCATCTGCTGCAGGGCTCAATTTGACTATCGTGTATGATCTTGCATTTTTTTTTTTGGGCCTGTTTATTCATAGTGCAATTAAAGGGATATATCAGACAATTACCTCTTGAGTGCTCCGAATTTTTCAGCAAAAGTTTCATACAACTGGTACTTTATGCACCTCAATTTTGGGATTTGTCCCATTTTAATCCCATCTAGTACTGGAAACTGCATAAATTCCACTGGTTGCTCACAACGAGAGGACTGTGACCTAATAACGAAGTGCTTGAAGACTAAACAGTGTTACACAAAGAAAGGGTGTGTCTCAGGAAAGAAACTCTGCCAGGTTCCATCTAGGTGAACCCTGCTTGCCACTCACTTGGTCTCAGGAATGCCGGGCAGAAGAAACCCTTGTGAAACTATATCCACTCTCCAGTAATACCTCATGTGATGATGATATCTGGTGCACGGTTAATGATACATGTGATGGTCTCGGAAATTGTATTGGAGATGCACGGCCTTGTGCTGGTTGATCTTGCAAGTTTTTCCCTCCACTAAAACCTGCAGAACCCAAACTTGTGTACGTAACGGCAGCTAGAACAGATGGGACAGAAAAAACTAATATTTATGGTTATCGTCTGGCGGAGACAAACAAAACCCCCCCGCAGGTGCGGATTAATCAGCGGGACTGTGAAAATGTGACTGCAGTAAGCCTGGGTACCAGTGGTGGTTCACTAGTAAGTTGCTTCCCACCGGAAGGAACTGGTACAAATTTGCCTGTGGAACTTATCACACCTGATCATTATACTGTAAACAGTTCACTATTTTCCTATCATGGTACTTCGTCTCTTCCACCTGTAAAATGTCTTTTTGTGAAAGTTCACATAGGACCTGTGATTAAATCAATTGAGGAGGGAGACACAGATGGCATCGCTCCTGTAACTATACAAGGACAAAATTTTGGTGCAGACCCTGCTGACGTTATTGTCTCTATCGGGGGATCTCGATGTAACATTAGTCAAGTAAATCATACGCAGTTGAGGTATGTGTCGAACTAGTCATCAAATAGTAACGCTTCTTCCTTCAGTTTCTTTGCGCCATCTGGAACAGGAAAAAAGCACTTTCTGAACTTGACTGTCAATAAGCAAAATACAAATGCCTCATTTTCGTATAAATGTATGTCCGTTTTTCCAATTCAAAAATTGTGACTCCCAAATGGCTACAGCCCCACTAATATATAGTGCTACAATCGGTACTTCAAATTCATCTTGCACTTTCGCCTCTGAAATTATCATTGATGGCAATTACTTTGGCACTAACACCGGAGTTTTGAATATCTCCATTGGAGGCAAGAACTGCGCGAGCATCAAAATTCTTTCTCCAGAGACTCGCCTTTCCTGTTTCCTTTCTGGTGGAGCTGGACAAAATGTCTCTGTTAATGTGACAGTTGATAATGCACCGGTACCTTGCCCTATTATGTGTCTGTGACTAACTGAAATTGAGGGTATTTATCCTGTTTTTTCTTACCCAGGTGTGCATCCCAACAAGTTAAACAGTATATTTATTCAGGTACAGCTCCTGAAATCACTGGAGTTTCTTCTGCAGAGACAGATGGGCGAGAACTCCTCCATATCCTTGGAAAAAATTTTGGAGACACAAATTCTGAGGCTATTATAAAAATAGGAGACCTATATTGCAATGATGTCCACGTTAACAATGGCTGCAATATCACATGCTACCCCCCTCCTGGTTGTGGAAAAAATTGGCCTTTGTCCCTCCAGATAGAAAATACTGTGACAAGTACTAATTTCTCTTATAGTGGTACCTGTTCCTCTTCCTGAGTATAAAATTAATGAGGGTTTATTAGCACCAAGCCTCTCTCAGGCTACAACAACAAGTGTTACAGGAATTCCAGGCACCACTATCTTTGGTAGGGGCTTTGGACCTTCAAATACCCTTGTGAATGTTACTATTGATGGCAAGCAGTGCACCAACGCCACCGTGGTTAGTGATAGTATGATTACCTGTACTCCCCCTCAGGGAGTCAGCACAAACCTCACCATTAATGTGACTGTACCAAACTCAAAAGTGTATGGGCAAACTTGTTCTGCGACTATTTTTTCTTACCAAGGTTACTAAAACTCACATAAAAGTCTTGTTTACTCCCACCCAGGTCCAACCATTTCCGACGCCACGATTACCCTTGAAAATACTAAAACTGTTCTGTACATTAATGGAAATAATTTTGGCTTTGAGTCTTCACAAGTTGATATTAAGACCAATGGAAAGACTTGTGACAACATCACACTATTCAACTATACATATGTCTCTTGTTATCCTCAGAATGTATCGGGAGCAGAAGACACAGTAGTAGTTACTGTTCCCCCAAATTCTCCGAACTTTGCGATTGCTTCTTTTTCCAATTTTGGTATCATCTGAAAACATCTTCTTTTACCAACACAAATTTCTTAGCCCCTGTGATTGAACCCATAGGCATTGCTTCAACATATGGAAATAAAAGTGTTCAGCTCATCGTATCTCTCCACTCCTCATCTAGGAATATTTATTCATATCCTTCAGGGAACCAATTTTGGAGATGGGAGTGAGTGCAGGAATGTGTCCTATAGGATTGATGGTGGCGAGAGTAGGATCGCCACCTACAAGAATGCACAACTCATAGAAGTAAACATACCTCCTGGTACAGGAAAACACCACCAACTACTTGTGATTGTACAAGGTCTGGCGGCATCGTCAATATACTTTGACTACATAGGTTTGGTTTTGTTTTTTTTTGGGTATGCCTGATATGAGAATAGCTCCTTTGGTTCTAGTTTCTACCAATTCGAGTACAGCTGGGTCCCAGATAATAATCACTGGGAAAAACTTTGGTAACAGCACTGACATCTATGTTGACATTGGTGGTGAGGCATGCAGCAACATTACCATTATGGATCCACCAAGTCAATATCAATGCCAAATCAGCTGCTTAGCCCCACCAGGGACTGGGATATTACAATCCTTAAAAGTTTGTGCTCCTACAGGCGAACATTCACAGTGCTCCACCCCCATCAATTTCTTCTACCAAGGTGGGCAAAAGAATACATCCACACAAAAAAGGGGGAGGGAAGTTGTTTAGAGACTCGCATATCTCAAATTACTCTCATAGCACCTATAATTGACCATACGGATCAACCACCAACAATGGGTGGGGAAATATGTATAACTGGATCTAATTTTGGAAATGATTCCGTATGCTTTCCGTCATTCTATTATGATGCTAATAAGATCATTTAGACCGTTCTGAAACTTTCCGTCAATGAGGAAAATGTCACACCAACTTGTTCTAATGAAACTCATGTATGCTTTATAATGCCTGAGGGAACTGGACATGTAGCTTTTTCCCTGACAGTTGATGGGCAAATTGCTATTTCTTCCTTTAACTATACAGGTAAGTTACACAGCCATTAGAGTGGAATTCACCTTCTCTTAGCCCCGACTATCCTAAATGTTTCTACTATTTCAACTGGGGGTGGGTACATTAATCTAACAGGTACTTTTTTTTTTTTTTTAGAGATATATGGCAATGTCTTAATCAACTAAACTCAGGACTCAATTTTGGGCGATATGACAATAAACTTCAAGTGACAATTGCTGAAAATGGAGCGTGTTCCGAGGCTACCATAATAAGTCCGCACACCGAGATTAGATGCTTCGCACAGAAAGGAAACCAGTCACATGAGCCTATTACAGTGTGTGTAGACTCAATATGTGGCTGGAACTATTTCAGCTACGCCGATACGGCTGGACCTAACTGTGACTTGGTACTTACGGATGAGCCTACCTCCCTACACAATGGAGCTATTGTAAGGATGACCTGCAATGAGCCTGTGTGGAATTTTTCTTCATTATCTTTCACGTGCCGGAAGTGCAAGATAGATCCTTTTGGGACTGTGCCCAACGTGGAGTACTCATTGAGGGAACATGAATTCTACCTCAACGTTACGCGCACAGGCTCCGGATCTAAAGTTTCAATACATCTAAAGCGATTCGGCCTGCAGGATTATGCTGGAAATACCAACCAAAATTCAACGGCTCTGACAATCAAGTATGGTAAAGCTCCGTATTCTTTATTTTCTTTATCGCGATCTTGATGTAGGACTATCTGGTGCTACGTTGGGAATCATCATCGGTTGTGCATTTGTAGTAATTGGGGCCAGTGCGGCAGCAATTTTCGTTGTAGCACGGAAAATGAGGAGAATGATGCCAGAGTAGTTAAACCATCCCTTCTTATTAATCACACACCTCAGAGAACAAGAAATCATGAAAGCTATTCCTTTGAACTCTTTGATAGAAGATCCAAAAGAAGATGCAACCACTGAACTTTTCGATACAAACAACTCCACGTACTATTCCCAAATCGATGGTAATTGTAAAAATCTTCCAGATTTGTGCCAATAGAAGACTTTCCTCTTCATGTATAATACCTCCACTGTAAATACTGTGTAATCAATTTCCACTAGGTTCAACCCCATACTCTCACATTTGGCTTTAGCACACACCAAGCTGAAGTTGATACGGAGATTCGCGATCAAATAACCCTACAGAATCACGGAAAGAAACCTTTTTCTTTCAAGCTGGTGGCTCCCCCTTCCTATAAATACCGCTTGCGATTCGAGCCAGAGTCTGGTGTATTGAAATCTGTATGTCACTCAAGGTCCTATTCCTTGAATTTAGCTGCACTCGGATAGGAACATGAAATCTGTGTTGAGGTAATGATGGTCATTCCTCTCACAACACTGATAGACACAAATGTCTACTTAGCCATTGCACCTGGTAGACACCAAAAATGTAACGTTTGGTTTCTTACAAGTCCCAGGTTCTAATTTTGATTCTGAAGAAGTACAACATACACTGCTGCCAATGAAAGTTGAATCTAAGGTTATTATTGTGCATCAGTCCTTTTTTTTTCACATTCAAGCAAGTTATCAACTAAACTTGATCCTAATGATATAATTCTTCATTCACAACTGGGTTTGTTGGCCCTATTTATTATTCTCCTCTTAACCTCTTGCCAGGTGAAGGCAAGAACTTGTATTTTTATCCCCAAACTTGTCAACATAATAATTTCAGGATCGTTTGGTATTGTCTACAAGGGTGAATGGCAGGGCCAATCTGTGGCCGTAAAGGTATAAATGTAAGTCAAGGAAACGAAGCCCTGACATCTCTAAGGTATTGAAGAATCAGCACTCACTCCAAGCAGGAGATCCAAAGATGAAAGATTTCGAAAAAGAGGTGGCTGTTAACTTGCATTTTTTTGTTAACTCACAGGTGAGGGTCTTAGGTCAAAGTTATGGAAGCTCTACATTGCCCTCAGGTATTCCACTGTTTTCTGCGTATTTCTCTTAAGTATCCTAGATTGTCACATTCATTGGTGCTGTACATGTAAGAAACAAGTTGTCACTCGTGACGGTTTTCAATATTCATTTCTTTTTATCAAACTGTTTATCGTCCTCAGGAATTCATTGAGTATGGAAGTTTAAGTGCTGTACTAAAAAAACACAGTCTTGACCTTGCCATGAAGTTGCGGATTGCTTGTGACACTGCAAGGGGAATGAGCTTTTTGCACAAGGTTTTGTCCTTAATTGTTGTGTGGTGCTAAGGCCATGTGATTTTTTCCTATTTCATTTTTTTTCTCATAGAATGGCATTATACATCGGTACTGTTCGCATTTTTACTCTCCTGGCTGTGCTTTAATAACCTTGCAGTGACTTGAAACTTGATAACGTACTCATTGCCTCACTGGATTCCAAAAGCTCCGCCTGTGCTAAGATATCAGATTTTGGTACTACAAGAGAAATTACTAAACTGGGTAACTCGGAGGCTTTGCAACTTACCTCGGCTGTTGGGTAGTCTGCCAATTTTTCTAGCTCCATATTTATTCCCTTTCAGAACACCAGCGTATATGAGCCCTGAAGTGCTCCAAAATGGAGCTTATGGCAAACCCACTGATGTCTACAGGTATGCCCATTTTACTCCAGTGGCAGATAAATTTACAACTACTTTTAGTTATGGTGTTTTGATGCACGGCTTGTACTCGGGGATTGGTATTGACTAACTCTGTGTGTCTATTTGCATTTTAACCTCTCACACCAGAGCCATACACGGAGAAAGAAGAGTTCAATTCCTATTGGAGTAAAACCCCCCTTCCCATAATTATCACCAATAAGACAACCTAACCTCTTGGCAGAGATATGCGAATTTGTAGTCGGAGGGAAGGTCTGGCATTCCCCAAAAAAAAAAAAAACAAGATCAAAACCACAAATCAACTGACAACGATCACCACAGAGATTACCACTTGACGAGGAATTCCCGGAAGCCATATCAGCCTTAATTACACGTTGCTGGCATCAAGACCCCAAAAACCGTCCCGATTTCGAGACGATTGTCGGCGAGCTTGTTGCTATTAAGAAAAGTACCGAGTCTCCCTAAGTGAGGTTCCACTCTTATCCTGGGATATGGTTTGATGATGCTCTCCTTGTTACTACTAGAAAAAAAATCCAAAACATTTTCTTATTTTCTTTCCTCGTTTCGTTTCCATCACTTCACCGTAAAAAAGGGAAAAAAAAAATAACCAAAAGCAGGCCATGGCGTTTGCGCCACCGAAGAAAAAACCGTCGACGTTGGCCGACACAACTGCCAACCGCGTCGCAACCAAGTTGGTTAACCCGCGGCCCCAGAGAGGCCCAGCGACTGACGGGTGGAAAATTGGGGCCCGTGTGGTCCTCACCCCCAGGCACCGTGTAGTAACTCCACGTCACAAATTGCAACTGCAACAGCAGCCACAAACTCAGCCAAGAACCGCAGGCAACAACAACACAGCAACGCAACGAGAATCTTCATCTGTGGTTACTGGTGATGGCAAACAAAATGCACCACAACCGGCCGCCACAGTCCCTGTCAAGTCGAGGTTTCTCCTTCCGGCAGGGGCAAAGCGCCCCGTCGCCACGCCTACGGGTGGAGCCAAGTTGGTGTCCTCCTCTCGCCGTCCCATAAGTGCGACGGTGGGCACGGCTGCCCGTCCCCAGTCGTCTGTTGCGCCCCTCAGGCCAGCGACATCGGCCCGCGTGGCGCCGAGGCCCACTTCAAGCCGCACCGTCGTCCCACAATTACGGCGCGGGGCGGTGACCGCCCCACGGTTTTCCGCCGTCACGCCTCCATCTCGTAGTACCCCCTCGCGCACTCCTTCAACGAATTCACGCCTCAGTGTCAGTCGCCCAATAAAAACTACTGCCACTAAACCACTGAACAGTTTTGCGTCGAAAACCACCGCCCCCACCCATAATCGCAGTGTGCAGCGCCCGGGCGGGGCCACAACCACTCCCATTCGCGGAACCGCCCTCCCTCGCCGCACTCCAATTGTGAATAAACGACCACAATCCACTCTCTCTACTTCAGCTTCTACACGCAGGATTAACAGTGTAAATACCAACAAAACCCCACAATCGCCCACCACAGGTGCCCACCGAGCGCCAGCTGTTAATAGACCATCATCACTCACTGTTCCAAAGGTCACCCAGAGACCTGCCACTGCACCAGTCTCAAGAAATACAACAAAGCCTGGAATTCAGCAACCATCAGCACCGGTGAAAAAGCTTCCAAGTACAAAACTACCAGTACCAGGCCTGGTGAGAAAACCAACTGTGGCACAAAATACCAAACAACATACAGTAAGTAGACCTCGATCCACATCTCCAACACCCAAAATGTTGCTATGTGAAAAGCCGTCCAACCAAGTTGGCATTCTTTTCCCAAAGCAACCAGCTTCACCTTCTGTAAATTCTACAAAACACACCGTGACAGCTACAAAACCACGAAGCGGTACACCTGTAAATAATACAGCACCCACAACACTTAAACCACAGCTTCATACTCCAGTCAAAACAACTCCCACAACACCAGCTCCAAGTCTTTCCAGAAATTCCATCCTCCCAAAAAAAACATTGTCCAAAGACCCCACAACTGCACCCAGCGACCGAAAAAAAACGGGATCTGATTTACATGTTCCTCCAAGCAAAGGAACAAATGTTATTAAAAAGCCAGCAGAAAGGAAAGCTAGCCTACCCAGTTCAAAAACTCCTACACCTGTGAGAAATGTCAACCCCTTGTATGTCTCTTGTAAGTCAAATACACACAATTAGAATCCTGCTCTCATTGCACAAGTAACTTCTCACAGAAAATCACCCGGGAAGACACCCCCTGCAAAAAAGCCTACCGATATCAGGTTTCTGTTCCCACTACCAGAATAGCTTCTCACCATGATATAGTAAGCAACGAACAATTGAAGATATACAATCTTCTAAAGTGCTTTTCTATGTCTTCTTTATCATACCTAACGTATTAACCTAGAAGCTCTTCTTGGAATGGGCACGAAACCATGTTGCGCAACTGGCACAACAGCACAATGCGAAATACAAGGTACTGCCGTTTTTCTTCTTACAAAGGCTGATCGTTTTGTTTCTTTTCGCCATTCCCGCTTTTCTTAACTAGCTTTCTTTTTCTTTATATGAATAATTTTTTTTTTCCCCTTGCGATTTCTTTCTTTTGTGACTTCGATTAAGCCAGAAGACTTGGCATGTCCGGCACCTCCATACATCTTTGGTGGACCTAACTTTCGAAATTGGCCTGGGCCCAAGTAAACACAACCAGCATTACTTACATCTCACCTACATTAAAATAGTCTGGAATCAATTTCCGAGTCCCTTGCAACTCTCATATTTGTTCGGTATCTTTGCTGGATAGACCCTCCACATATATCTCTAGACCCAGAATGGATGCGTGCCGCGCACTTCGGTTGGCTTGCTTGTGGTATTATCAAATCTCACGATCTGCAGGAGCTGTTTTACTATGTGAGAGTGAATTTGATCACCACCCAAAAAAGCCCTCAACTATGAGTGAAGAGCAATATGTAGTTGGGCATGAAGGTATCCGGGGCCTGAAGCCTTAAAAATTTTAAGAAAGAAATTCAGGAACATCAACTGGCAATATTGGCTGTGGCTATAGAGATATGGTCCAGGCGTGTGTGTGTGGATTTCTGGATGATAGTGACGCTCATAATATTAAACAACTCGGACACAGGAGGTGGCTTCTAAGTCCCCACCTGTCAACAGTTGGTACGGCAAAATGGATCCCATTGAAATATCTGAAACTTTTTTCAGGGTTTGGGTACTATAAATCCTGTAGCAACACAAAAGTATTTGGAGGAAGGCCAGTCTATTGCCCAAGTGCACCACATCAAAGTGACTACTTAGTTGTTGCCTTCCCTCCTCCAGGTTTCATTTCTTTCCCTACAAAGGCATGAACAAATGCAAAGGATACTATCCGATCACGCACTGGGAACCACATTATGCCTGGTCATTTACTCTAAACCCTTTATACTTTGAGACACAACACCCAGAAGTTGTCATCAAGCGTACCATTGGAAAAAGCACCGTTGATGTGCCAATTTCATTTCGTGGTTTTTCCACCATAGGGTGAGCCAATATTCTATTCTGCGTGTTCTTATTCAACAAGTTATGGTATACCACTCTGTGTGATTGTCAAGCCCACTGACTTGGACTTGCACGATCAGGACACATACACCGTCACGATTCAAGGGATCACAACCCGCAAGCCCCCAGTTTTGGCATCCCCATTCCACTTTGCAAGTGATGGATCCATTTCATATACAACCACATTTTTCCACCCACAAACTCAGAGGATTTCTGCCATAAAAAAACGCTTGAGAGACCTCTACACCCTGCTATCAAGGGAGATTAATAGTCAGCGGTTTCATCCTGTGCAAATTGCGGCTAAACCAGTAGGTCCGTAAGCTAGTTCCACCCAGTGTGTTCACTTGTCTAAATAAAGCAAAGTGAAAGACTCCAGAGGACTTACCAAGACAAAACCAACAACTGAGAACTACAAAGTACTCGTGTCTTACCATCCTGCAATAACACTTGCTGAAAATGTTTCAAAATCCATTTACTTAATATGCGATCAACTTCGCTTTGATGCAATTATCAAGGTAAATTTCAAACCACTGGTTTTTTTTTCTTTACAACACTAACATTATAAAAAGTCCGAGTCTCGGATACCATGTACTGTTGAGAGTGCCATGCAGGGCTTGCACATAATTAGGATTCCGCCACTTCCCACTGGATCATATCCTTTGATTGTATTCACTATTGCACCTGGTGCATATTTCGGGGAAGAGTGCCCATTGCTGAATGCGACTGTCACAGTAATAGCAGCCAAGGAGGGCACAGCAGCCAAGCCAAGTGTCGGTGAGGATGTAGTAGTGAAGTACTTTGACAAGTATGTACCACACTACACCATATCCTTGGAATTAATGATTTGGTTGACAATCTTCTTCAGTTCCAAACCGAATCTGGTGGACCCTGCACCCAAAAAAAGCATCGCATGGGGCTCCACATTTGACTGTGTCATCTCTGTAATATCTGGTGTTGGGAGCCCAAAACACAAGGTAGGAGCCTACATTTCCAAGAAATTCGCACCCCCAACAACTACAGCAACAACTTCGGCCTCTTCATCAGACAATCAAAACCAACAACCACAAAATTCTGCGAAAGCCAAAGAGGACCAAGTGACAGTTCTGAATGAGGCCTGGGAATCTTTCTCTGTCGACCTCGCGGTCGTTCCCACAATGCCGCCGTGCACCAAGCTGTTCATGATTTCCTGCATAGAAATGCCGGCCCCTCCAAAACCAGAGGATGGGGTGGTGTCAGCCTCATTGAGTGTTTCAGTATCACAAGAAAAGGGTGGCTACTGGTCTCTTGATGCCATTCCCATAACAACAAACACACCAACACCAAATCCCAGTTCCTAGAAACTTGTACAAGTTCTTAGTAAAAGAAACGGAACGGGCAAGCTTCCCTTTGAGGGTTCTATTTTGCTTGTACACAGTAATCACAATGTATCTCTCCTTTCGACTAGCTTCAATTGCGTCGCCTCTGCTTCATTGAAGTCGTCAACAGAACTGCCAAGTTAGAACAGTTAACTAGGGTAATGCTATTTGTGTGGGAAGTTATTTGTGATGAGAGAATCGGAATTTGGAACACCTGCCATGAAATTAATGCTTTCCACGGATTGCTCTGCCTTTGCCAGTCGTTCTTCAATACTTTGGTTTTTATTTGGTAAGGAAAGGAAGGTGAGGTGGCAAATATACCTAGCTGTGTTGACACGAAGGTCAGTCTCTATGTCGAAAATTTTGTGTTGAACACTGTATGAAAGTATCTCACTTTTTGAGCAATTGTATTTTCTTCATTTTCTGATACATTTGTTGGCAAAAAAGAAGCTCTAGAATGTGTTTTTCGAGGACAGCATTCATGGATTCAATCCCAGCTTGAATGATTGATTTGACTTGTTCGAGTTGTTGTATTTCTGCTTCAGATTTTTCCTCATGCTTCCCCTTGTTTTCCTCCCTTCTATGAGCCAAAGAGTTCTAATCAACTGCTCAACTCCTTTGCCAGAGTTGAACAATTACAATTGCGGCAAGGCGAAAAAAACTGTTCTTATTCCGACCTGCACGTACACGTCTTCCAATCCCATAACCGTTTGTGCGACAACAAACACTAAGGATCGTCAGCTGGATGCCGACCCACGTTTTTTCGGTTTTTTTTCTCTTCTGATTAGAAGAAAAACTTCGTGGAGTACATAGCGCAGGGGAATGCTGTCGTCGGCATGGAAAAAGACCCCGTTGAGCAGATCTCAGATGTCATAAAAACATGGAGGCTGGAACACCGCATCAGCGGTACGCTCACACCCCTGATAGTGGATTCCGACATCGCCCAGCGTTTGTTTGTTATTGGTACTTTTTATTCGTAGTCATCCAAACTACTTGCCGTACCAGTATATACGCTGTCATTGAACGTTTACCCTCTAATAGGATTTAGAGATCTCCGAACGCTGTCATACTACTATGCATTCTTTGTTTTATTTTGTTCTGACTGTTTCGTTTAAGGAGCTCAAAGTAATCACGAGAATTGTGTAGTACTTTCAACTTTCAGACTGTCAGTTTCTTAGTTTTGGTAGGGAAGAGGCAATGCAAATAGCTTTTGATATTCTCATTGCTCTGGTGTCACTCTTTGGTGCTGTTGGTACTTTTCCATACAAGTTCAAATCCAACACTTATCTTTTCCTGCAGCACTGGTTTTGTGCAACCCTGAAGTGGTACAGGGATCCCATGCAGTGCACATTAACGTGACCTGCAATCCACAAATCTTGAGAGGTTTGGTGAACTCAAGTTGAGATTGTGCAGGTTTTTTCTCCCAGCTTGGTTTCTTTCTCTAAAGATGTAATCAGAGCAATGAAAATGGAAAGTGGAAGTTGACCTGTGGAATGGGAATAGCTCACACATATAGAGAATACTAGAAGAGACAGAAATACCATCCACAAACAGGGAAATTATTGGAATGGGCATTACAATGTCAGACAAACTTACTGTACAAACAGATAACATTGTTGTGGTGTCACTGCTTTCCGGAGCTGGTCATTGGCAAAGGTTAGTTCAGAATCACATCCATCACACTTTTCCTCACATAAAATCAGAGCGAGGCTTCCAACACCCCTTCCTTTCATCCAGTGCACTCTGTAGGGTCACCACAGACCCACTGGAGCGTAGACTACCCCTTGAAAGAGCACCCGCTCCAAGTTGGTACGTATTTTTTCCATTTTCGTTTTTTAGGTTCTCAGTTCTATTCCAATAAATCTATTCTAATACAGTAGCCAACAAAAACAAGATTCGACTAGCCCCTCCCACTTTTTTTTTTAAAAAGAAACACTCTACCACGCGACACCGAGTAACAACACACCCGGCACGCCCCACAACACAAAAAAAAAAAACCACTTTGCTCCGCGGTGCACAAGGCGACGCGACCGGCGCTACGCGGTGTGGTGCGGTGCGGTGCTAGGCTAGGCTACGCGGTGCAGTGTGCGGTGCGGACGGACGAGGCGCGGCGGCGTGAGAGGTGCGGAGCAGCGCGGTGGTACGCGGCGTGGTGCTGGGAGTACACCGACGTGTCGACCGTGCGTGATCACGTATTACATACATAAAAATAGCATTTCCCTTGTGTATCTTTATCAAACTAATACACACAACAAATACTAAAGAACCTTTCATATAACACTCCCTTACAATGCACAGAAGCGCTGGGACTCTTGCTACACTGCTACAGTTGATACTTATGTACTACATAGGAGCAGTTTTCTCCATTCTCCTATTACTTACTTCATTCTTCTATCTATTCTCCCTCACCACACAGGCACCCCTTTTCTCTTTGTAGTACCAGTTCTATGAAGCCTGGTTGGCACTCCATCACCCAGCTTCTTCCACAGTTCACACAGAGGGTGTCACCACTGAGTCACTGTATACTGCTCCTTTGACCAGGATAGTCATGCAAACATTGATATCAATTATCTGGGCTTGGCTTGTGGGGGTTGTTATACTTAGTGTGTTTGTCAAGGCCACAGTAGGTGCAGGGTAGTATAGGTCAGGGTCTAGAAATGGCCCTCCTGCTACCCTGTGGGCCTTTGGAACAGAGCCTAAGTATAACAAAAAAAAAACCTTCACAAGTTGCAAGGCTTATGACAGGATTGAAGACAGAGGAGAGCTTTGCTCCACCCAAAAAATGGCTCATTGTATTCGCCCCTTTTTGGGTGGTTTCCCTTCCATGTGATTCTTCCTTTTGTTTTTTGAGGTTATTTAGCACAGATCAATTTTAATCACCATTTTTTGTTCAGAGTTAATGGTAAATAACTGTTTTTGTTTGTGGTACTGTTGTGTGTGCCTTACACATGAAACATTTTGGATGGGCTTAGGAGTGTTTTGTGTGTAGAGTCTAGTGCAGCATTTTGGGATAGGAGGGAGTGTATTATTCCAACCTTAAGATTTTTTTAACAGAAAAACGGGAGATGGGGCAACAACAAGCCCTTGCCATTTCGCTGGGGGGTGCCGTTGTGACTGTGACGACAACTGCCAAGTCGCAGGCCCTTGCCGTTTGTTGTGCCACCGTCATTGCAAAGAGCACTCGTGGTCCTTTCACAAAGAATCGGGCGGGGTCGGCCGCGTTCCGGGCCTTTGTGGAGTCGCCGGCGCTGTTTCGGGCGTGGGCCGAGGACTGGGTGCTCAGGCCGGACTGTGACACTGTGTTCAGGCTCCCCATCAAGGATTCAGCCCACTGGGATAAGAGGGTGAACCTCTTCCTGTACCTGAGTGTGTCTCCCACACTAGGTGTTGTGAGGCACTCGTGGGTCACCCGCAGGGCTGCAGATACCGTGATGGGGTGTGTTGGTGAAAGGAGAATTCTGGTGGCTTCAACAAACAGTGAGGATTGGAAATGGAGACTCTCTGTTGTGGACGTTGGAACCGGCGAAACGACTGGTGATGTCAATGGTGGCGCTGCCATTGCAAGCTATGGAAGGGACCGGGTGAAGTGCAACAGGAAGTGGATTGTGGGGTTCACTGACAATAAGCTTAATGTGTGGAAGGTTGTTCGTGGGGCTCCAGCGGCAAAGGGGGTGTGCATTGGTGGCGTTCAGTTAAGAGGCACCTTTGAGTTTTCACCTCTTTGTGACGACGTCGTTGTTCTCCTGACCGTTGGGCAGACTGGCAAGCCAGGTGTGGTCACTTTCATTGACTTGGGTGCCAGCTTCAAGGCTCAGGAACTGGTGGTTGCATCAAGGGTTGTGTGCCGAGAGCACTGGCCCACCGGTGTCATGTGGCTTCCGGATCGTAATGGCGGAAGCCTGGGCATACTGCACCACGCGGACTCGTCGTATTATCTTCTCAGTGCCAACCAGGAGAGTGCCGGGACCGGTAAGTGGACACCCTTCCCGCCATTGCGCCATGTTGCACCGATAGGCAAGAGCCACGCGATAGTCACTGCTTACCACAATACAACTCAATTCAGTGTGCACCGTGTTGGCCACGACATCTCGGAACCAACTCTGTCTGTGGCATGCACGTGGGTGTGCCCCAGCCAAACATCAGGGCTCATAGCCTCGACGAAATTCTGTGAGACAAAGTCAGAATTGCCCTCAACTGACGACAGTGTGGCTGTGACAGAGACGGAGTGTAAAATATCTTTTGCGGTCCATGATGGCAGCACTGGTTTCCACATTGGTGACTTCACTGTTCCACTGCTGTCAGGTTTTTCTTTTGAACCCAGAGACCGTTAATGGTTTTTTTGACTGCCACACTGAATGAAAGGCTCCGTCCTCCCGTCGCTCTTGTTACATTTTTGTTTCCATTTATAGAAACTATTTAGAACATGGTGCTTCATTTTTTTTAGAAGTACCGACATTTTTAACATACATTCGAGGAACAAAAATTGTTGTTTTGTTGTTCATCCAGAAATATGTGCTATCAATGATGCAGCAAGGGCCTTGTCGTTCCTGGCCACCACTGAGGCAGGAAGGCAAGGTATATATAGGGAGTACAGCTCATAGCACCGCTGTGGTCTCCGGCCATAATGTGATGAAATGGCCTCTATCAACTCCACATACCACTGTGGAGTGACTGGCCTTGGCCCTTCTGTGAATGCCTGCTCCTCGATATTTTTATTGGCGGTGCTGGTACTGCTGCTCCCACGTTCTGGATTGTTCATGTCACAGCTTTTGCTATCTAGCCATCTTTTCTGCATAACAAGCACCCATGGGGTGTCCCATGGAACTTCTATTCCATCATCATCCAGCCAAAGTCTGTAGCTACACTGGTACTCTTGAGTCCTGAGTATGGAGCAGGGATAACCGGCTGTAAGGAACCGCCGTGTGCGGTGCACATGGGCCCACAGCGCGCGGTGTATCTGTTGAATAACTTGGTCATCAGCAGCGGACTCGTGCTTGTACTGCCGGCCGTAAAGTGAAGTGATGGGAGGGGTCACGCACACACCATGTACGCGCTCGGCAAACATGAAGTGGACAAGCCCAGGAAACGCAGAGATATAACGTAGAACTGGAAGGTGAGTGGCAAGGAAGAAGTCTGTGAATGGTGTTAGGAATTACAGAAAAATTGGCAATGTACCTGAAAAGTCAGTGAGCTTTTTCCTTAGTTTGGCCACCATAGATTTCAACTGCTCAGGCTGTTTTTCCCCACCACGCATGACAACAATAAGATAAACACTTGGGAACAGCTGGACAGTGTAGACCCAGTGTGGTAAAATATGTGAAATGGGATCAACTGCTCCCTGGCTGTTGGAAAGAGTGTTGACATAACCACTAGGTGTTAGGTGAAGGAGAGTATATTCACCCCTCACTGCCGTTCGCTGGGGGGTGGGGCGTACAGAAGAGTACCTAAGTGGTGTTCCTGACCGAGGTGTGGCGGTGGGACTGGAAGGAATGGAAGGGGTACTGGGCAAAATTGGGGTTGCTGGGGTCTGATAGTTGGGGGAAGGGACTGAGCGTAATAGCGGAGAGCCTGGAGATACACTCTTGGGAGCATGCAAGACATTTGGTAATGACGCTCTCTGGGGTGAGCTCTCCAAGGACTTGGGATAACCTGGAGAAAGGGGTGGTGGGGTGGTGGATCTAGGAAAGCTGTCAATAGCCGCAGGAGGCGTGACAGATAGAGAAGGCGTGTCACTTCTGTGTGTATCATCATCAGGTATTCCAATTCCAATTGAAGGTGTGGTACTGCCAGAGACACCCTCTTCCTCCACCAGAACCACCATGCTTTCCTCCCCATCCTCACCTCCCACGGAATCCTCCCCTTCTGGTTTAGTTTGGTCAACTGACCCCCTTGATACTGTATCCGCTTGTGCCTGTGCATTTGAAGCTTCTTTTGGCGTGGTATCAGTCGGGGGACTAGCTGGAACTGATGGCTCTTCAGCAGCTGTAACGGAAGGAATAGGAGAACCCAAATGATTCGATTCCGGAAGCGCTACAGGCATTGCCGGAATAACATGTTCTGAGCTCGCCGTTCCAGTAACATTACTTTGCACCTGGGAAGAGTCCGAAGCAGCACTTGTCTCAATCGCTGCCGTTTGAGCCAACCTTGATCCAGTGGAATTGGTGGCCGCCGAGGCGCCAACAGATGCAGACGCGGCGGGCTTCGGAACCGATTCCAGCGATTCCGCCAAGGTCTTTGGAACCGGGGCCGGCGGCGGGGCCGAGGACATAGAAGCGAACGGGTCCCTCCCGTGGAACTTGACCGGGATCTTCGCGAACTCGAACAGCGAGTGGGCGTGCACGGCCAGCAAGTACTGCTCCGGCGGCGGCACCAGCGACGTCTGGGTCGCGGACCACTCGGCGACGATGCGGGAGCCCGCGCAGACCATGGCGAAGCGCGCCTCGGCGTTGGCGCGCGACTCGACGGCCGCGGCGCGCAGCTGCTTGGCGCTGCCGAGGCGCAGGCGCGCGGGGACCTCGAGGTGCTCGAGGCACATGAGGAGGTCGGACTGGCGGGTGGCGCCGAGGTGCTGGGCCGTGAGGACCAGGCGCTCGATGGCGCGCAGGCTCTTGCACTGGGGGCCGAAGCGGGGGCCGCCGCGCATGCGGGCGAGGTCCAGCGCGAGGCTGAGCTGGGCCCGGAGCTCCTCGGGGGTCTCGCCCTCGTCGCTGATGGCGAAGGCGTTGTGGTAGGCCGTGGAGACGACGGCGCTGGCGGCGCGGTGCCGCGGGGAGGGGGACGGGGGCGGGGGCGAGGGGGAGGGCGCGGGGAGCCCGCCGAGGCCCGTGGGGGACGGGGAGGGCGGGGCGAGCGAGGGCGAGGGGGAGGGGCAGAAGGGGAGGAGCGGGGGCGCGGGGCACGAGGAGGGGGGAGGGGAGATTGGGTCGGCCGAGATGTACAGCAGGGACTCGGAGAGGTTGGAGGAGAGGGTCATCTGCGCTGCGTTGAGCTGTTGGCCCTTGAAGAGGCCCGACTCGCTGTAGACGGGCATCCCCGACGTAGCATCGATGATTTCGATGATTTTCATCACGCCCGTACCCAGCCGAACGATGGTTGTTTTTACAAGAAAAAAAGACTACAAGCATCAATTTCTTGGCCAGAGTCTGTCGCTACTCTCTTTTTAAGAATTGAAGGGCCAAGGGGGCGACATCGGGCGCGTGTTGTGGAGCATTTCTTCACTGTCTGACATTGCGCGAGGTAGTTTGTAGGATGCAGTGACAGTTGCCAGGTGTTTGCCAGTCACAAGATCTTTCACCAGAAACACATTTATCTGTGGGGCCGAGGGACATGGTACATCATATAAGCCTGAGGTCCAATGAACTCGGTGTATGCCAGAGATACAGTTGCAGGGAGTTGTCAAGTCAGAGGCACCAAACACATCTTCGTCGATAGCGCCTGTGTCAAGGTTGAAGGTGCAGATTACTAGGTGAGAAGGAGGGTATATTAATTGTCCCGAACGTTGCGAGAAGAGTGTGACATTTTGTGTCACTGTGTTGAAAATCCTGAAGTCACATCTGGACCATGGAGGGATTCCCTTTATGGACCCGTGGATACTGAGCATTTCAGCTGGGGAAACCCACAGCAGACCCAATAGGTGAGTGTAGGGCAGAGTTACCCTCCTTGTGGTCACCAGTGTACCCTGCCCCACACTTTTATGTAAGTCTACAAATAGCACATCTGTGCCAAACAGTGCTAATTCATCCGATTCACCAGGGGGGAACTGTGCACCATACATATCAAATTGAGGCAAATGAGAATCAGGGATTTTCAGATGACCACAGCTCCAGACTTCACCTTTTTCTATCTTCCACACAGTAAGCATGCCACTGTGCAAAGATACAACCCATTTTGTATTCAATGCATTCCACCCCCTTGCTTCCAGGCTCTTTACAAATTTGCCTTTGTTGTCCACCACCCAAAGTTTCCCCTTGAGGTTCACCAGAAGCTTGTTTCCCCCCGCAATACTGTGTATTCCCCGAAGCTCTGGGCTGTGCCAACATGCACACTGAACGACACCAAGTGTCAGTGACAGTCCCAAGTGCACACAACATCGCACCGACCAGAAGTCAGCACCAGAAGTCTGGACCTCAACCTTCCTATCTATCAAGTGTGCAACGTACTTTGTAGCCCTCACCACCCAGTTCCTCCCCAGGTCAGAAACCACACCCACTGACGCTTCCAGCACTCGCAACGCACTGTGCTGCCCACACCGGGGTATGACAACTCCAGAGGCTAATGCGACGAACTGCGCACGCGCATCGAGCACGGCAGTTGCACACAGAGTGGGAGGTGTCTCGTCAGTAATGTTTCTGTGGTCATTGGGTGTTGCCAATCGGTACCACGACGGTTCGAAATTGGAATGCGGTGTCGCCGGCCTGTACATGTGTTTCCAAAAAGCGGCGTTATGTTGTTTGTTGCTTACATTCCGGCCGCCAAGAGACCAGTAATTTGAAAGAAAAAACAGTAGTAGGTTTGAAACAAGTATTTATTCTGTTACGCCAACAACCAAGAGACGGCCAGAACCACAAGGGCACGGGAAGGAGTGTGTCTTGGCAGGTAACAGGGTTTCCTTTTCCCCCCAACCCGACCCGGTCCCGCAGTTGTTTGGCCAAACCAGTGGCACCACAACACGAGACCAAAGATCGGAGGAGGGGAGATAGAGCCCTGTGCTTACCACATTCAACAAGACTCCTGCTCTTCCCGTATATCCGCCCTGTGCGGCTCTGTGGTCCGTCTCTATTTGGTTGTTGTCTGTTGTTTGTTTGTTTATTAGAGCTGTGCGTTTAGAAGCACTTGCGGTGGACAATGGCTGGGCCGGACTCGTCGTACTCCTCCTTGCTGATCCACATCTGCTGGAATGTGCTCAGGGATGCAAGGATTGATCCGCCGATCCAGACCGAGTACTTGCGCTCAGGCGGCGCGATGATCTTGATCTTCATTGTTGTTGGTGCCAGGGTGGTCATCTCCTTCTGCATCCTGTCGGCAATCCCTGGGAACATGGATGTGCCTCCGGAAAGCACGATGTTTCCGTAAAGGTCCTTGCGGATATCAACGTCGCACTTCATGATGG
>JAHLWZ010001055.1:0-24136 GCA_020536535.1 Pelomyxa schiedti | reverse complement strand
CTCTCATCCAGCTTGTGGGTCAGCCACAGTCAGTGAGGTTTGCTCTCCTCTCCTTCATTGCACACACTTATTCAATAGAAATCAACAAACAAAATGTTAACAAAACAACAGCACCACCATATATATGATCACTTACATACATTCCTGATGGACTACCTACTACCCCATTTGCTGATGATAACAAGTGATTTGCTTATCAGAGCTATCATCATCATCATCATCATTGTTTTCTTCTTTTGGATCCACTATGTCCTGGTGACACCCCTGCTGCTCTTCTTGCCAAACCATCACATCCATTTTGGCGTTTTTCTCTCTTTGGTGCTTGCTTGGCTCCTCTCTCTCTCTCTCTCTGGCGTTTGGTTTTTGCTTTGGTTTTTTGGAGCCCTGCCCTGCCCTGCCCTGCCCTGCCCAGCCCAGAAATTCTCAGGCAGGGGACAGTGTGTCAGCTGAGCTGAGAAGACAAAGACTTTGAGACAGAGAACAGAGAACAGAGATGGAAGAAGAAGAAGAAGCATCGAATCTCTGAATCGACTGACATCTTTCCTTTTGGCTTGACGTTTTTTTTTTTTTTTTTTTCTTCCCCTCTGACTGATGACTCGCGCGATGATATGATTTGATGACGTGACGAGCCTGACGGCGATGGCAATGACGAAAAAGAAGAAGAAGAAGACTGTGGGGAACCATGCATCATTGAAAGAGGAGAATTGAGCTGTTGACGATCCTGATGACGACGATGATGAAGAGGAAGAAGAAGAAGACTGTGGAACAGAACAGAAGATAAACTGAAACAGATAGATATCTCCCATGGCTGAAAAGCAAGCTTTCCTTTTGATTTCTTTTTTTTTGGATTTTGGAAGAGAAGACAGCATTCATTGATGATGACTGACCATGGCGCCCAATTGCGTTGCGTTGCATTGCATCTTTGCTTGGTTTGCATCTGGATGTATGAACTGAATGAACGAATGAACGAATGAACGAATGAAAAAAGATTGGGCCCACTTTTTGTATGATCAGAAGGATATATTGAAAGATGATGAAGCAAGAAGAAACCACTGCAACCAACCCATGGCTTATTTTTTCTTTTCTTTTTTTCCACTTTGGCTGACTCTTCTTCAGACTCTGGTGCGTTACTGGTGCACTGTGTTATGTGCGTCGCCTAAGGACTCGTTTTTTCACATTACAGAACTTGCTAGCCCAATCCGCCATCTTCATTTGCTATGCAAGTACCACCAAGTACAGCTTTTCATCTAAATATTTTACCTTATACAATATCTTTAGGAAAGAAACAGCTGTGTATACATCTAGCTCCTCTTCCTCAAATCTTGGAACACATGTAATGCAGCCTGAGACTCTCTTTGGTTGTGTAATCATAAACAACAGAAGGACAACCTCAAAACAGAGAAAGCTCTGAGAGAACTTCTTGGTCTGGCAGTCTGCCATTTTTATGAGAAAACTTTCCATTACACAATGCCCTGCTCACCAATTGTGGAATGCTACATGCTGTGGTGAGGTGTTCCTGGTCAATGGAAGAACTAACAAACAACACTTCAGATGGATGTCACACACTGGTGCAGCTTTCAGACCAGAAGGCAGCATAGATTCTGACTGGCACATCCAAAGTAAAGCTGCACAGCATTTGGAGACAGAACCTGGAAACCAAGAGCCAGAGAAGAAGAAGCAAAGCAGGGCATATGTGTGCTCCTCATGCAGCTCTCAAAACTGCAGTGGGAGTGGACTGGGTAATTTTGCTGGTGCGTTTTGTTGTGCCGGTGTTTCAACACGGCGCTGTGTCTCTGGGGACTGTTTTGTTGGAGAGAACATGATCACGAGGTGGACGGAATCATCGACTGAAGTCATGGACAGTGCCAGGTGATGAGGAAGCCACAGGGGTAAGACGCACGGAAGCATTCTTCGAGGGACCACACTGATTCCAGTTAAAACGGTGGAGCCTCGTATAGTGGCAGTGATGGCACAATGCAGGGAGCACTAGTGCCATCATTTAGTTATGGTATGGTTGATGCCGTTCCCGCCATACAAAATTTCAACTTAAGTAAGGCAGAAACAAACCACTTTCATGGATGCATGCCCTTGCTCCAGACTTACTGGAGTGATCCTCATGGTCACAAGTATTTGGGAGTCTTTCTCATGGCATACCCGCAATTTATGATGCCCATCCCCGCTTCAATGTGCCAACCTCCTCTCAGGACTATAAAGCCCAGTTCAGGTTTAAGAACACCCACGTGCCAAAACTAAATTCCAGGTGAGTGTCCCTCACTCAATACAATTCCTATTTTTTGTAAAGTGAAATTCCATGAACACAATGGTGCCACTTCCCATAGAAAAACAGAATTAAATCAATAAAGTAATTTTTAAATTGAAGTTAAAATACATAGCCTTGTATTTTGACGTGGTCCCAGATCTCCGAATTTGGGTGTGCAGGATTCCCTGTGCTGAATATCATTATGCCCGCGCTAATCTCATTGCAGAGTGCATGCCGCTAGTGCTGGAAATGCTCAGCTTAGTGCCAAAAGTATCCACTTGAGTGCCAGCTGATAACACAATTCCACAATGTCAGTTTCCACAGCCATAATCACGATTCCACCATGTTATAACAACAAGGCCGCCTTGTCAATATGGCCAGATCTACTCTCCTCTGTGGGACTTTCTGGTTTCCCTGTTTCAAATCTAGCTCTCTCTGGCTGGTATCAGTGCATCTCTTTCTTGTTTTGGAGACCTATTGCTACTTTGGAGTGCTGGAATGACTGTTCCTTCTGTAAAGGCTTCTCTAGTATACAGTTCATGCTTTTCAGCTCATGCCTTTGTTCTGGATCTTGTCAAGATAGCTGGACGAGTCTGGATACTTGTTGCCCAAAGAAGACCTGTACAATGTACTCTCCGTCTCTGTCTCTCCCATGCTTGAAGAAGACAAAATGTCATGTGGCACCCGGAGTCCCTTGTCGAAATATATGCCTCCCGGAAAGCTATGAGCAAAATATGTGGTGCGTTGATTGAGGTGCAAAAGAAAGAGAAGAGAGAGACACATACTTCAAACTCTACAAGGGAATACTGCAGAACTTGCGAAGCTAACTTTCTGAAGCTATATTCTTGTCGACCTGGATACCATTGTGCGATAGGAGGCGATGTATTCTTGTCGGTACCACACTTCAGGGCGATAATTACCATCCTAGCTCTGAAGCCATAATTCAAAGACCCAAAAAAACTACGTGTCTCCTGTTTCTGTCACCTTCCGTCACACCCATAATTCAATGTGGACCACTTTTATCTATTAAATGGGGCAGTGTGCATTACACTTCCTGAGGGACATACACCTTGTCATCCTAACTGGTGCTGAGGAATATCAAAACGGCGGCCCAAGTTTGTCTTCAACTTTGACAATTCATTCAGGTTTCCCTGAATGAGTGGAGGAAGGTTGCCCGTGTATCAGAAAAGATTGTCCAATTGAGCAACTTGAACAGCTTTACAAGAACTCCCAGATTTACACGTTCCTCTTTTTTTGTTACTATGTAGGAGTGCCACAGCTAAGCTGATTGTAGTGTTTGGGAAATGCCGCAGGCAAAATAGATGGCGCAACGTTGCAACTTCGGCCGAAAGTAATATGAGAGCCCATCAAACTGGAAAGTTCTGCACTCTAAGATACGAACTATTGTGAAGGTGGACAACAAGACTCTTTTGAGTGATAACCAAACACGTTTTACAACTTCTTTGAACACCATTACCATTCATTGGGCACCCCAGGCACCAGATCGCTGTGAGCGTTGAGTATGTTCAATACTTTCAGTCAACTCCTTGTAAAGTGCCGAGTGGACAACCTTTTCCTCCTCTCCGCTCTGGGGGCTAGAGTATAGTGACAACATTCGCTATTGGTTCTATTCAATGTGAGTGGGCGTACCTGTGGTATTGCTTTCTATCAACTTTCAAAAGACACTGAGAAAGCCAGTAATGGTGTGTCTATACCCAACATGGCTTTTATCGTGGGGTGTTCCCTGTGGTTCCCACTTCTTGGAAGGCTTATTTTGACCTCACAATCTAAAATGGAGCTTTATTCTTTTAATGGAGGATAGCAAATTCTGGAATGAAGATATGCACTGCAAGAACAAATTCTTTGAATGTCGGTTCAGCAGCTGCAAACCGTTTTTTTTTTTTTTTTGGAATCCATGACTAGAACGAGGAGAGCCTGAGGTTATTCATATAGAGAAGGTCCTGAGTATCAAGAGGGGCAGCCTGGCGCCACAACCAACGGCCAGTCAGGGCATCAAGCAGGTCAATGTGTTTTTGGCACTGGATTGCTATCAGGCCATCAGAGACTCTGGTTACAGAATCTGGGTCATGCATGAACACCTGTGATACATGATCCAAGTCATTTGTTGAATATACATGGGTTTCACCACGGCTGGGACATGCTTCTGCTGGAACAAAGTGCCACGAATCCACTTTGCTTGCCATGAAGTAGCTTCTGCTTACCACTTGGTTCGGATGTAAGATAACCATCTGGAATTCTCTCTCTGCCCACGAAGGCTGCCGGGATTTGTGTGGTGGAGGATACTGAAGTGACAGAATGATTCCATGCTTGGTGGAAAAGTAGACATCGCAACATATGGTGTCCAGCTGGAACTCCTGTGTAATGGAAAAAACCCTGAGCTTGTATGTCTTTTCCAAATCAATGAACCGAAGGAAGTAAAGCTCACCCTTCTTCACAGACACAACTCCCTGTTCCCCATCAATGATATCCATCCACATCAGCTCTTCTTCCTGGGAACCCAGGGGAACAAGAACCAGAGGGTAATATGACAGCGGAATGGGCCACATTTCCATCGCTGTCCTCCCGGGTGTGTAAACCACAGCCCAACTGCAGCTTCTTACAAACTTTGTAATTATAGAACCCTCGGAGTAACGCTCCCTCAAGCAAGCCTTGAGACTTCCCGAAGGCCACCTCGTGATGGAAGGACATCTTTCCTTCCCGGTGGCCTTCACCGAAACGACCATGTTCCTGTCGAGCCATCCCATGATCACATCGCCGAACGGCTTCACTCCCAACTCGGAGGATATTCTAACCACTCCGAGTGTGTGGGACACACTCACAAACCAGTACCCACCGCGAGCCTGGCCGGAACCGTTCCGGTACAAACTCCCGACGACGGCCCGCCTGTTCACGCCCATGATCCACCTCCTGCCTATTTCGTCCACCAGAACGTTGCTTGGAATCCCCGCGAGGAAGCTTTTCGCCGCGCAACGAGGCGCGGCGCTCACCACGCAAAATGCAACGAATTGGTAGCGTGCCCACGCCACGTGCTCTGGTGGCGACGCTATTCCCTTCCTTGTTCCGTCGTCGCACATCTCTGATTACACAGGACGGATTTTTTCGTCTAATTTGTAGAAAAAAAATATCCTGTTGTCCCGAGGCAGATTTGGTTTGGGTAGTGACCACTAGACTAGACTAAGTTCTAGGTGTCGAATCTATCTCCCTCAGGGTCCCAACAGATTCGAGGTAGTTTTCCCAGAAATCCATCCGTACTTCGCTGTAGTTCTGAGTCACCTCGCCACACCGGTAAAAACGTAGTGGCATCTATGTCGTAGCCAGGAGTGGAGTTGTGAGATCTTAGTGAGCAAAATCTCCTGTCAATGACAAGGAAGGAGTGTGTGCGGCAGTGCTTGCTCCGACACATGAGGATGTTTGTGCAAGAGACACTAGTTTTGGAAATCTTGGCTATGAACGAAATGGCATTGTATTTCCCACAATGGAAAATGGTTGAAGCCCGCCCACGGCAGATGACTTGTGCAAGGCTTCGATCAACTTAGCTTTGGCAGTGTCTGACAATGTTGGCTAACAAGCCTTTACAGTGTAAAACGCAGTCAAAAGAAAAACTACAGTTCTAATTCTGAGTGAACATCACGGAGACGCGAAAACCCTACCAAACTCCACCACAGAAATTTCAACATACTCAGTCTTGTCCGCCAAGAGGCCATCCCTTCAGAAATTTGTCCTTCTCACGCTTTTCAAGGTGAATCCAATCAGCTCAAGGTACCCATCCTATTCACACAAGCAAACGAAAAAAGAATCCTTCAGTTCAGGGTAAAAGCTAGGTTTTTCCCTCATAAAAGCACAGGGGACATTACAGTGTGGAAGAGTTTCATGAGCACTGGGGGCTCTGACGTGCTGGTGTATCTACTTGAGGGTCACAATCCAAGGTTTCCATGCAGCAGATGGTCCACTGTAAAAGTACACTCATATGCATTTTATCATCCACCACAAAGCAGCATCGTGGAAAATGACAGTTGGGCAGTGGGACAGGGATACCTGGGGGTGCTTGAAGAACCAGAGCCTCCATGTATTTCAGTTGCATGCCCATCCAAATGCAGAGTTTATCCTGCTTTCTGTGCAACTTTCTCCTTGCGGCTTGTCTTTGCTTTTTATTATGCAGTCCTGGTGGAACGTCGTTCTGAAAATGTTGTGCTTGTGAAATGTAGGGCACTGGGAGTGGGGAAGGGGGCATCAGTGCTGGGGGCAGAGCTATGAGGGGTTGCTGAGTGCCAGAATGAGCCTGTGGCTGCTGAACCGTTGGAGTTTGGGGCAGCATGTCACTCTGAAAAAGTGTTGCCTCGGTTCCATTTGGTTCCAGAGGTGGGAGGATGGACTCGGAAAGATCTAGATCACTGGAAATGGAACCTGGACCTTCCATCACGGGACGTTGCTGATCTGGGGATGATGCAGATGCCTTATGGGGAGCTTTTTTCTTTTTTATTGGTTTGGCGGAAAGTGCTTTCAAGATCGCATTTGTCTCACAACACAACAATGTATATCTCTCCGTCAGGTATCTCCCTTTTAGTAGCTGACACGAAAGATAACTATGGGGGATTAATGGGTTTATTCGATGACACTCAACATACAAGACAAACTGATGTGAGAAATCCTGTTGCTTCCATGCCGATAAGGATGCTGTCTCTAAAAAAGCAATAAGATGGGACAGAAATTCCTCCTTCCTTTGTACAATCGTGCCCTGCCGTTAGACGTTAACATATCTGATTTAGGTGGAAGGAAACAAACCTCCTGTGGATAGAGAAACTCAGTCAACATTTTTATCAGGTGAATCATTTGATTTGAAAAATTGCCGGGAGAGCAAGTATATACTGGAACCTGGTTCTGACTGGTAGAACGCACTTGGCTAAGGACACAGCCCTGCTCGTCAACGAGTTGCATGGTACCATCTGGAGTAGATTCTGTACCTCCTGCGTTACTATGCCCACCAAGGTTTGTTACTAGTGGAAGAGGGTCAGCATCCACACAATGTGCAATGGGTGTGGTTTTAAATTCAGAAGCTGCTTCTATAGAATGTATTACTTCCTGAGGCATTGTTAGATGCTCCGCATCTATTTCTTCTGGTGGAGATATTTTGGGGGGTCCTGCAGTTGGTTGAAGGGCACGAACAGAATTGTTACTATCACCACTGTGGTCTTGAGAAAGATCGCTGGAGGAGCAAAGGGACATCGTGATAGAAGATGTGACTGGAACCAGTGACTTATTGTATTCTGAGGGAACTACTCCTGTCGAAAGAGTAACTACAGGCACAGACGGCACAACAGGGGAGGAAGATGGGCATCTGGTTTTTCCAAGAGGAAGATTGGGTGAAGGTGCCCCAAATTGTGTCAAAGCCTGGCTTTTTGCCGTTCCTTGGGCTGTTTCTGCTGCTGATTGCAAGACAGAAACCGAGGAAGCCACGTCTCTTTTCTCCTCACGCATGTTGGCTGTTTGGAGAGTGTCGGCACCACTGTGACCAACGGTACTGGGTGCTATATGTGGGGCTCCTTTTGTTTCACAGAAGAGATCCCTTTTGCACCCACCTGAAGGACTGCGGCTTTCCCGCTTGTGATTACTTTGCAGTGCTCCCGAGCTTCTACCTGTTTGTCGTTCATGCACCTGAATATTTCCCCCAGATTTTTCCCTGTTGTGCCTTATGCTCCTGCTCCTGCTCCTCCTCCTATCCCTGCTCCTGCTCCTGCTCCTCCTCCTATCCCTGCTCCTGCTCCTCCTATCCCTGCTCCTGCTCCTCCTCCTATCCCTGCTCCTGCTCCTGCTCCTGCCATGTGTACGGTTCTTACAGAAAGGATGGGAGTGAAAAGTGGGAGAAATGGAACCAGGAGGAAACTGCAGGGGCACGTTACTTCTTTTTGAGTTGTTTCGGTCCAGATTGGCTCTTCTCTTTTCTGAACTCTGTTGTGTCGTTGAACATCCAGATCCTAGAGGGAGGAGACTCTGGCATTGAGGTGCCATTGGACCTTTACTTTGGGGACTTTCATTCTGGGGTTTAATCCTGCGAGGTGTCACGTCTGTAGCCTCTGTTTTTGGGTGTGAGGTATGGGACGTACCACTCTCTGAATGTACACAGCCAATTCTTGAGGATTGTGAATCCCCATTGCTTGTCTTGCCCATTTTGGGGGGAGGCATCCCAGAGGTTGATCCTTCAGCCTTGTTTTCATCAGGGCCATTGTTAATTTCTTTCAAGCCCAAAGAGCCCTTTGTTCTTCTTTTCCCAGTTAGTGTCTTCACCCGAGGTGGGAGTGTTTGAGAGTAGTTTTGGATTGCACTGGGCTGCACTGTGTACGGTGCCAGGGGCATTTGCGATTGGAAATAAGGAAGAGAAGGAATCAGCAGTGCATGGGAAGGAGAGAAAGGAAAGGGAACAGCCTGGGGGGAAGTTGGGGTAACCTGGGGAGCGATGGTCGGTACTAGGGCAGGTTGCCACCTCGCCTTCCTGTTGTGTACCAGCCAAGCAGGAGGATGTTGGGGCGGGAATACACCAGGCCTGGAGGAGTACCCGGTGGTTGGGTCCACAACAACAACCCCGACCGGAGGAAAGTGCGCCATTGTTTGACGGAATTGGCGGAAGTCACCCCCCGAGCTGGAAGACGATTCGTCAGAAGAAACAGATGAGCGGATGGAGCGGCGGCACATTGTTGGTTTAAGTTGTTTGTTGAAGTTTTGTCCGTTTGTCTTTCGGCGTAATACCGTGCCCTCTGCAGAGAGCTTTCTTCGAATGCGATATTTAGATGCAACTGTGCGAAAGAGAAGTTTCACAGTCTTCGTGGGCATTGATTGCAACACAAAGAGATAGAAAGTAATGCTGAGAAACCGATCACAAGTTCCTGCACCGAAAAACATAAAACACGACGCTCGCCAGCGACTTAGCTTTTCCTTCACAAGACCAAACAACTCAAACGCAACAATACTTTATTCAACACTCAATTATTATTTTCATAGCTTGATTTTTGTTTGGTTTTTACCAGTAGCTTTTCCTGAATCCGTTTTCTTTCTTGCTTTCTTTTTTCTTCTAACACCAACACAGACCACAGAACAAGAACCAGGGAGGACACAGCAGCGCTTTTCCGTTATTGTGTCCCTCCAATCTCTGGAGGTCTTTCTTTTTTCCGCATTCATCCTCTTGCACTGGCCCCTTCAAATGACGGCGATGTTATCTGTCTTTGTTATTAATAGCTTAACATATTGAGGATGTAAACACCACTACTTCTTCTTTTGTGGAAAGCATTGAGAGCACCACTAATTCTGATGTGAGTGGCAGCTTTGATATCATCAATATGACAGTTCCTAATCTGGAGCACAAGCGACCCCGCAATAACAGTGGTTCTCAAAGAGGTATCAAAATTTCTGTATCTCCGATGTAGTAATAGCAGCAAGATTGGTTGAAGACCTTTAGACACCATGTCACAATGGGTGAATCATTGCCTGGTAACTTCAGGCAAGACTTTCAAGATGAAGGTTATCCTCATATCTTCATGAAGTGCTTGTTGAATGCCAAGGTCTTGCCAAGATGCTTCCCAGATCCACAATTGCCCGAGGTGCAAACATACATCAACCACTTACAAACAGTTGTTGAGAGGCAGAAAGTGAGTTGTCAGAAAAGAGTGGAAGAAAAGAAAACAACCAAAACAAAAAACCTAGATGAAGAATGCAAAGAAACCAAAGATGAGCAATGGTTTGTAGAAGAGGAGGCAGGTGCAACAGATTGGCTATTGGTACTGAGAGAAGGCCACCCACTGGAATTCAATCAAGCAAGTTTTCACAAGCGAGCTTGGCACACAAGTGATGTTTCTCACCTTCCCGGTATCCACAAGCTTCTTCAGCTCATCGATAATGTACTTCACTGTTGTGCCTGCCCCACTCCAATAACCATGCCATCCCTTGTCACCCACTCTTGCATGGCAGCACGTGCTGCTTCCATTTTGGCTCTCTCTTCCTGCTGCTCGGCAGTACTGTGGCTTGTTGTAAAAGCTATGGGCTGTGCTAATTGCGGGGTACCAATAGCAGCAGTAGGCTGTTGTAGTACAACATCACGGTATCTCTGGACTATACCCACTACACTGTCAACATCATCTGACACGCAGTACATCCTCTTGCTGTACCCTTTACTCTTTCCAATCAAGTCTTCCATTTCACTTACGGTAAGAAGAGACTGGAACACAGTTTTGAAGAAGATGATTGGCTTGGAGACATCACCATCCTTCTCTGAGGCGTAGCAGTTGGGGACTGCAAACTGGGCGATTTCAGTGCGAGTTCCTGCACTCCCCTCCGTGAATAGGATTCCACAGTTGCACATGGTGACAAGTATGTCTTCCCTGACAGCGTTGCTCACGAACTTTGCTTGCTCGGAGGCGAATCTGTGACACGGTTCGTGTCCATCCAACCAGGTTGGAACTCCCAGTGACATCTTCCCTGTGTTGGTTATGAACTTCTCCCTCATTCTGTCAGCGCCTTCCACGTAAGAATCGGGAGCAGATGTCAGGATAGCCAGCTCCTTCTCAAACTCTGGCTCCAGAATATCACACATCCAAGCACCAAAGTTGGCGCTTTCCATGGCACCAGGCCCACCGCCAGTGACAATGGTGAACCCGCTCTTGGCAAGCTTGTATGAGACACGAGCCACCTCCTTGAATACCTCTGAGCCGCGGGCCATGCTGTGCCGCCCATCACGCCCACGATATACCTCCCCTTGTTCTCTTCTTTCAAAGCATCGAGAATTAGCCCATCGTGGATATACTGAGCCAGAAGCTCCAGCTGAGTTTTGTCCTTCTTCTGCACGAACTGATAGATTTTGTCGTCTACCATGCCGAGCTCGTCAACGGTGTACAGGCCAGTTCTAATTGGATCGAACTCATCAGTGGCGAGCTTTGGTTTGATAATGATTGCTCCCTGTGCTATTATCTGTTCCTCAGTGACACCTGGTGGGAACTTCACATCGCCAATAATGTATGCCTCAGAGGCGTCAAACACACCCAGAAAATCAGGCACTTTGCTGAAGTCTATCCCGTCGTTGATGACACACTTCCTCAATTTTATTCTGCAGCTCACAGTTGTTATGGGTGCACCAGCACTCTCGGTCTTGCTTACTGTAGCGGTAAAACTGGCTGCTGCTAGCTTGGCGGTTTTGGCTGCCGCCTTCTGTATTCGGTGTTCTTCGTATCTCTTCAACGTATCCAGGGAATCGATTACCTTCAGTGCTTTTTCCTTCAGCTCTGAGTGGAACGTGGGTGGTGCAAATGGAGGGGGAAGAACAGCAGGAGCAGACCGAATAGTAAGTGCAGCAGTGGACTTCTTCTCAACGGCGGCTCTCACATTCTCAGTGGCTTCTTCTGATCAGCCTGTGTGTGTTCAAGAAGAACCTTATTTCGTTTGTCTTTGGTTCCCTGTCAACAAGCATGACCCGCAGCTTCTCCCTCCAGCCGATTGGTAAGAGAGCCTCAACAGCTGGGTGCTCCGTAGCCAGAAGCTCGCGGGCGTGTGACACATACTTGTCATATACGTTCACATCATCTGCCGGAGGCAGCGGTGCATTGAGAGGTGTCAGGGGAGCGCCATGCTGAATGAGCTCTCCTACACTGGTCTCGTTTTTGCAAAGCATGGCCTTAAAGAGAGCCTCACTGAGCTGGTACTCGGCGCTGGTGTTGGTCCCCTCATAAACCTTGTAGTCCAGATAGGCCAGGAGCCTGGCAGCACGGCCCATAAGCATCTCTTGTGCCCTATTTCGGTGCTCGAGAATCTCCTTGATTTTGCTGGGGCAGAGGGCACCAAGGGATTTGTCAGGCGCCATGTAGTGCAGGTCCACACCAATTCCGACGCCGTCCATTCCGGCCTCGACTGGAATATGAATGGTCTCTTTGGTCATACCAGCAGAGACGTAAGTTATGAGGCCGGCTCTGTGTGCCTCATGGGCCAGAGTTAGCATCTTACCAAAGTCCAGAGTTTTTGACACCGGGATTGAGGGAACCTCGGACCTTGCGCCATCCCGCGTGACCTTGTCAAAGCCACCCTCAGCAGCTATTTTAATTCCTAGCCGTGCAATATCCATGGGTTCCTGGAGTTTTCTGCCTTGCGATTCACTGTAAATGGGCTGGAACAGGTTGAACGCCGCAGATAGAACCTGTGTAGACTCGTTTCGAGCCACGTTAGCCCCCAGCGCCTTGAGGAATCTGATCGCCTGGTTCTCAGTCATATTCTCCACTGCGATTTTGCATTCAGCCACGCCATCCATAAACATTGCGGTGCATGCTGCTCCTGTTTTGTGAACAGCCTATTTTCTCGAAGTCAGATACAACTTCAAGCAGAAAAGAAAGGGAAAAAAAACCTTGAGGCGTTCTGCTTCAAAGAAGTAATTCTGATCTCCAGAGTGGGAATGGTCCTTAGAAATGGTCGAATAATGTTCCGCAAGCTCACTAAAACCTCGCCTGTAGCCCAAGCCCAAGCACTCAAAAGGAGGCCTGCCAATGAAGACCAAGCATGGGGCCTCATCAGCAACATGCATCCTTACTGATACAGAATACATTAAGTGCACACGGACCTGGCAAGTTATTTTGAGGTGGTCAGAACCGGGGTCAGTGAGAGCAACATAGGTCTGTGCACGGGGCCTCCTTCCTGGCAGTCCAAGGGGCCTGAAACAACGAGGAAGAGCCACGCCAGAGCCAATCATAGTGTACCCGTAGTGCAGCGCATATAGCTCCGTTGTTGTGGGAGCCCGGGATTGGCTCTGGAGCTTGGCAATGGTCTCCTGCATACAAGCCAGGTATCCAGTCTCGCTGAGGCTAGCCACAGTGCGCTGGCCAATTTGGGATGTGGCCCGCACTTGAACTCCCTCAATGCCGCTCTTTACTGTGAAGGCTCCTCCTTCATGCACTGGTGCTTTTACGAGCTTCTCAAACAGTTCCCAGAGCTCGTTGGACAGAGTATTTCCTGGTTTTTGGGTGACATCTCCTTGGCCAACTTTTTTGATGGCAGACTCCAGCAGGAAGAGCACTTTGGCCTCGTATTCCTTAACGCGGGCTGCGCAACTACCAAAGGGAAGACTCTCACTGCACACTTTCTTGCTGGACACAAGATCGTTCGGAAGGAACATGTCACCACAGTAAACGGCAGAACTACCTCCACTACCGTGCTCGACGTTGTTGAGCAGGAACAGGACGAGAGGCTGACGGTCGGTCACAGGAAGCTATCACAGACGAGGAACACGTCATCGATTGCAATACCAAACAGCTCGCTCTTTGTCGTGGACTCTCCTGGGTTTGATGACAGTGCAGGTCCCCTCGTCGACGTCGCCAACATGGTTGGCCTCCATGAGCGTGCAGCGCAGCCGTTCCGGTTCTCCTCATCAACTACAATTCCATTCTTGCAGCCCATGGTGTTGGGGAACTAATTAGGCTTGTTGTGGGGCTCTTCAAGTCACCGAATTGGATCAATAACCTCCTGGTTTTCATCACCAACGTCCAAAACCAGCACACTCAGGAACATCGTTGGGAATTTCAACCTAATGACAGAGGCCTGCGGGTCCTGCTACAAGGACCCCGGGATTGCTGAAAAAGCAACATAACTCCTTGACTTCATTCTCAACGACCTGCTGGCACAGGAACGCGAGGAAGAAGCAAACAGGGTCCTTCTGGATCCCATAGACTCATCACGTTCCCAACGAGATGATTTCGTACGTGTGCTCACTAGAGCCTCTCCAGATCCACTCTCCTTTTGCCAGGATACCTCCAAAACCACTATGCAAGAACGCCATAATAAAATAAAATAATGTGGTTTCAGGTTTTATTATGCCTTAGAAGGGAAAAATCGGCATAGAGTGTCACAGAGAACGCTTGAGATCTCCCGTTGGTGTGAACAGACTGAGCAAGAAAACAACAGGAAAACGATGTTGCTGAAAGAGCGGTAATAACGCGAGTGTACAGCCATGAGAACGTCGTTGCGTCGAAGCAACAGAATGCGATGTCACCGTGTGGATGTTGAAGTACTCGAACGTAGCACGCCAAGAGAAGCAGTGTTGTGCGATGGCAATGTGCCGATGCGAAGATAATCGCCGATGATGTCGATTCGTCGATGAACGAAGAGAAACAGTGTCAAGATGACGTAGAGCATGTCGGCGCGAGTATCATCAGCTTGATTTCCGAACTTGGTAAGTGATGACTCAGAGTCCAGATCCTACGGCTCTTAAACATCCACACACAAACACGACCCATCACTCGGACTTATGTGTGTGAAATTGTCCGGTAGCGCCCAATATCAAGTCAATTTACTGTTCCCTGTTTCACTTTCTTCTTTCAGTACTATGTTGGGTAAAATAACGAGACGCTAACGAATTAATTTTTGAAGATTATTATTAAGGAGCATGAGCGAATTCACGTGGTCCAATGTAGCTTCACGTTGACAGGTCCGTCAAGCCCACGTAATTTGATGGTGAAATCGGTTTGCCGCAGCCAATTGAGTGTTATCAGGGCTAGGAATAGGGAGCCTTCGCCAACATCACCCACCAAAGAAGGTCGAAAACGCGCGCCATCATCCCGATGGATGGTTACTGTACATCGTTTTGCTTGAGGGCCAGTTACAGTAGCAGTGAGGCGTAATATCGGTTGGATCGGCAGAACGTGTAGATCCTTGAATGAGGCTATTCCTTTTCCATCATGAACAGTTATGCCGAGATCTTTACTGCCTTGGATCAGTGGTGCCGTCGAAGCAGGGTTTGACAGAGAAATCAGACAGTTCAACCCTATTTCCTCTGCAAAACACATATGATCTGTAAGCCGGTTCTTCATCTCTTTGTTTGTTCAGACTCTAGGTACAAGCAAAAAAAAAAGTACCTTCCACCCAGATTTCCAGCAACCTCTTCTGTATATCTCTATCACCACGGGACCCACTGATTACAGCCATCCCTGTATCTGGTGGCACACTCATACTCATATCTGCTAGAGAGTCCTGGCTAATATTAAATAAAACACTCTACATGCTGTGGCAACACACCGAAACACAGCTTCTAGACTGAGGTTTAACCTCACCACAAGCACCCCATATGATTGGTTTGCTTCGAGAGAGCTTGACAAATGGCCTCTTGCCGTAAGTGTCCCAGAAAACAGTTTTCAGATTGATATTGAAGACGGCTCTATTCGGTTCTGGATGATGATTGAATTCGTCTCCACCAGTCGAGTCCCCAACTGTGATGGGCTCTCCAGAGCTTAGATGGAATACTATGCTATCGAGCACAGTGTGTGCACGGCCTGAAACCTGTCCAAAAAGGTTAGAGTTTTAAAATGAAAACCTTTTCCGTACGCTATGAATGTAAACTGGAGGAACAATTTCCTTTATCTTGAGACTGCGCTCTTCTGGACCTTTCAGTGATCCAGCAGCGGAAACAACTGTGTCTCCTTGTTTCAACTGGTTTTTCGACTTAGTTTTGTAATAGGAGACAAGCGACCTGCAGAAAAGCAACACGTCCACCTTCCAGAGCATACGCCACTTCAGTTATCCCCGACACCCAACATCGTCGGTTTGGCTCCGTCATGACGGACAGGGCAGTTTGTTGTCTTTTGTCACAGGCGGCTTTTTCAATCTTAAGAAGGCCCTTCCCAGAAATTCTTACGTGGCTGATGTTTTGGGGCGGAAAACACTCCACCTAGGACCATTCCATTCCGTGAAGGGAGAAACGGGTCGTGGAGTGTTTTCCGCCCCAAAACATCAGCCACGTAAGAATTTCTGGGAAGGGCCTTCTTAAGATTGAAAAAGTCTTGTGCTTCTGACCAGAAAAGTAAATGTCCACCTACCAAGCAGCCATGTGGGACTCACCAGTGACCGAAGTGGTTTACGCCCTGGAAGGCGACTTCGTAGGCTTTTTGCAGGTGAAGTTGTTTTTTCCAATTCAACACAACAATAATCTTCACCAAACAGCTGAAGCAAGGCCCCATTGTGGTGGCATCAGCTGGTTCTCCTGTAGACCGTCCAGAAAAATCATTCAAGCTGGACACTTTTGACTTCATTACTGAGGTAACAACATGAAAAATTCTCACCTTTTCATTCTCATCCTTCTCCACAGGTCAATCGGCGCCAAGGAAAGGTCCTGGACTACATCGAGTTCATCACCTCACAGAACCTCGTGTACCCAGTTGGGCGTTCCACTGGTGGCGAACCCCTCAAACCCCACACTGATTCTGATCTGGTACTTAAAAGCAGTAATCTCAAAGGGAAGCACCCTCTTGGGGCACTGTATACCGCCAATCTGGAAACTACCACATGGAAGCCGCGTTCTGAATTGTATGCCAAGTTCCTTCAGGCAGTGATGGATATACCTCCATCTATTGGAACTCCTCCAAACCAAATTCTGAGCACTCCAGCAACAACTTGTTCAGAGATTAACACTGTGGGAGTATCACACAGTCATCAGGCAGTAACACACATGCTGGTCTTCAGTGATCTACACCTTGGTTGCTTTCCGCCATTTGCCCCAGCCAAGATGGGAATTCAAAGCCCAGTGCGTACTATTGAGGTTCTTAGACAGGGGCTCTTCTCTTGGTTCAACCGTAAGACAGGAGGGACCCCCCCAGCCTCACTTCCTTCTCAACTGCAAGTTGTAATGGCTGGCGATATCTTCGACTTGTGGGCACAGGTCAGCTTGGGCGGTTTGTGACCTTGATTAACGTGTCTTGCAGCCAATGGATATTCTCTTCAGTTCCTTGTCCGATATACAGGAATTTGACCCCAGGGTTTGGAGCACCCAGGAGCGCATTAGTGCAGAAACAAAGACATATTTGGAATACTTGGCTGAACATCTTGAAGTATTTAATTTGAAGGCTGCCTCGGCACTGTTTAAAGACACTGTAGAAACGCTCGCTGTACGATTCAACGAATAGATTTGCTCTTAATCCTTTTTTTCTTCTCAGGTGCGTGGAGTGAAATTTTTCTATGTTACCGGGAATCACGACATGACAGTCACCAGAGAAGACATTGACGAGTTCTTTGGTCCAGGAAGAGTGGAATACAAAGATGTAGTCTTCCTTTGTAAAGAAAGCTCATACATAACAGGGACAATACACGTCCCCAAACGGTACTGTTATTGTGGAGCATGGGCATGCCAAAGATATTTTCGATATGAAGGTCACTCCAGATGGGCCCTTTGGAGTTTTCCCTTTTGGGTTCTTTGTAACGAAAGTACGCACAACCGCCGATATTGCAGTGCGCCAGGAAGGAACAAGCAAGCCTCCACGGGAGAAACTTGCTAATACAATAGCATACTCCTTTGAGGCAGGCTTTGCTCAGGAAATTCTGGGGGGTCACAGACCCGCTCGTGTATCCCTAGTCCTCCTATGTTTATCACTCAATTCAGCAAGGTCCTGAACCTCAACTTTGACAGCTGTGCCTGGAGTGCGCTCCTTGGGCTTGTGATGTTCGTGGCCAACAACAAAAAACCCTTGGACATGGAATTACGCCTTAAGATACCCAGACCGAACCAGGAACCAATTGAAGAATCTTTTGTATGTATCTTCATTCTTCAGCCACTCTAATGTGTACACCCTCAGGGTAATGTCGTAGAACGCTATTCAGATTTTGTTTGTCTCCCAGTCCTCACATCGTTACTCACTGAGTTTGACAGATGGGCGCACTTTTGCCAAAACTTCGGCTTGATGGAATCCGTACCACCGAATATGAAACTTTGCTCGAAGAGGACAGAGATAAACATACAAACTTCGACACACTCCTCAGTGTAATACCTAAGCTCTCACCACTGCTCTTATCAGAGTCAGCTGATCAGTGTGACCCTTTTCTCTATAACATTCACTAAAAGGAGAAATTTAGGTATGCAGCAGAGCTGTTGAAAGGTCCTCACACAGCCTGTGTCGTTCTTGGTATGAGGTTTTTACTTCTTCCGAAATAAAAAACACAACACAACAGGTCACACCCATTGTGCTCTGGCGAGGGTCTTCCAGCCACAGAAGATATATCTCAACAGTGGGACCACCAAACGTGTGAACAAGGCGACTGTGGTTGAAGTATCCTACAATACACAGGTAGTCCCAAACGCGGTAATTGGTATTCATACTCTTCAGGAGGTCATCAGTTATAGCAGACCACACGTGTTGTTACACGAAAACTCATGACTAGTTTTCGTGGAATTGAAATAAAATCTTCCCTTTTTATTGACAGTGCTCACTCTTTGTGTTCTCCACCCAACACCTCACCCCTTGAAAAATGGAAACACTCTCGTTCCCATTCGGAGGTAATACGTGATACTCGCTGGGATTCAATGAAAGGCCTGATCTGAAACCCAGTGTCCTGAAAAAACTTAATGGGGACGGACAGCGGCCAATCAAGTAAAGGGTGACCCAGAAGCACGACAACGAATAATGACAAAACTTGCATGTTGTGGCTGTGAATCGAGTGCAAACAACACTGTACAGCACAAATTGTGGCAGAAAACGCGTCACCGAAGAAAGTGAAAAGCTACATGTTATAAAGGCACAAACTGTTGCATCTAACTCATTCAAGTAATTTGTTCTTATCCTGCAAAAAACACTTTCTGTTGATCACATTAAGTCCACGCATGATGGACGGCTTGGTGCATATGCCAACTTGGTCCACAATAAGTGTGTAATTTTTTACTCACCTCATTTGATCATTTGACTGTCTCGTGGGACATCTCTAAGGAAACTCTTATATCGAAAATGGAAGAAAAAACCACTCACACTGTGACATCGAAGTTGCTTTGAGTGTCCCTATTGGAGAGACTGTTGTTCCCACCTTGCCTGCAAACTGTTCAGCAAACCGGGTTGCTGCTTATTTTTTGAAAAGTCTTGGTAGCTCTCCCTGTGCCTCTTTAGTTTTGATTTAAGTTCATTCCAAGGATGAATTTATATACTGCTGCAAGACAGTGACAACATTATAAACAATCATGTGCCATGGACTCAGGTAGATTGAATGACTTACCCTTCCTAATTATTATTATGCAGGTATGGGAGAAGGCAGCAGAGATGAAAGTTGGGCATTGAAGCAGAACGAATGAAAGCAGAGAAAAGGTGTGAAGACAGAGAAGAAAATGGTAAGTTCCGTCAATGCCATTGTCCTTCCTCAAGACTTTCCAGGCCCTCACTTAAATCAAAACTAAAGAAAAGATGTACATTCTGCTGGCAAGGAGTCTTGCAAAACTGTCAGGAATCTTTTTCGGCACCACACAAGGAAACAACTGGTTATTCAGAACAGTTTGGTGGGCCTTACACAACAGTGACTGTTAATCTCCCAAACCGTGGGGAGTTCATGAATGCGTTTTATGCACATGTTTCTCAGTTGGTTCGAGAGTGGGTTGCTGCACAGGAACAGAATCCACAAATGCAAGCACTGCTTCCTCCTCCATCACAATTGTTGCCTCCTTCTTCTTCCCTGGTGTCTTCTCCACAAGTTGAGACTCCAGTGGTATCTCCAGATTCCCTAGCAAGCCCTTCAAGTCCCAGTGGTTGTCAACTTCAGTCAGTGCAGAATGCACCCTCTATCAGCTCCCGTTTCATGTCTTCCACTTCCCCCACAACAAGCTCCTCCCAGCTTGTGTGCCTCCCAGGTCACAAGCAGAGCAGAATATGACTCCTCTCACGAGCTGTACAACATCACCTGTTTCTATTGGTTCCCCTTGTTGTACCAGCTCCTTCTGGAGGCTGAGGACCGGGCCCAATCGCCACGATTTCGTCACTGAGAGTGACGTCTTACACAGGATGCAGGCAGATCCCTTGAAGACTAGGGCAACGAAGGCTGTGGTGGTGCCCAAAGAACTACGCCAACAAATCATGTTGACAACCACAACAGTGAAAGCGCCTGCAAGGAAGGACTCGGCACTAGGATATCCACTACCAGTCACCAACCAACCCAGGGACACCATGAGTCTGGGCTTTATGGGCCCCTTAGGGCCACCAGGCGAGGGAACTCTTACATTCTCGTAATGATCGACCACCTCACTGGGGATGTTGAGCTCAAGGCCACCAGGCACCCAGATGCAGAGTGCGCTGTTAGGGCTCTGGTGCGCAGCTGGGTGTGCCGGAAAGGAATACCGAGGGTGATGATTAGCAATCGAGGCACCCACTTCACCAGCAAGATCATGACAGGGCAATGCAAAATGCTCGGGATCGAGCAGAGGATGACAACGCCTTACCACCCTCAGGCCGATGGTAAGACCGAGCGGTACAACCGCATACTCGTGGAGATGCTCCGCATCTACGCAAATGATGACAAGGACATTGGGATGACCTACTACCGATGCTGGCGTTTGCACACCGAACGGCGATCAGTCGAACGACGGGGTTCTCCCCCTTCTACTTGGAACATGGACGGGACGCCAGGACGCCAGGTGCGTTGCTCGACCACGGCGGGGCTGGAGAGGCCCACGGGCATGCGGAAAAACTGACAAGGAGGGTGTGCGAGGCTTGGAAATTGGCCCAACGGACAGCAGAGTTGACGAAGCAGACATGGCACTCCAGCCGCAAACTGCACATTGAGGAACTGGAGGAGAAGTACCAAGTGGGTGACCTTGTGTATGTGCTTCAGAATGGGGAAACAAGGACCGGGAACTAGGGAAACTGGCAGATAAGTGGAAGGGACCATACTGCATCACAGACATCCCAGTAAATGGAGCTGCGAGATTGGAATCCTTGGAAGGGGAAGTGTCACACAAGCTTGTAAACCTTGGGCAACTCTGCAAGCACCGCGGGAACACAGCCCCAATCCTAGGAGGGGGGGAGAAGGGGCAAAGAAACAGCAGGGACCTCGTGAAGGAGGCCCCACCAACAAATAACACCCGACACACAAGCACAAAGCCAGACACCGAGGGAAGCCAAGCAAAAACAAAGCCTGAAGTTGAGGCTGTGGTGGGAGAGAGATGGAAGAGCGATGGGAAGTAGACATGGGACTCCAGCCGCAAACTGCACATTGAGGAGAAGTACCACGTGGGTGAAAACATCAAGTTTGCCTTTCTTCCCTTAATACTGCACACTGAATCTCCCAAGACTGGACAACATGAATGAAGGTTTCCAAGGACATAGGAAAAAGCTGAGAAAGCTAAGGCAACCGCAGCAAAAAGGGCATGATTTTCAAAAAATGGTACTGATGAGCCCACTGAGTCCCACTTCGCCAGACCCAAACCGAAAAGTTCTGTGTTACTTCAGCGAAACTTGGGGTTGTGTTGGGGACCCAAAAGTACAAAACAGCCCTAATATTAGCTGGACTTTGGCATTCCCCAAAAGCAAGAGAGGAAGTGTTGGTTTTGCATTCTACGAATGAAAATTGTTTGCCTATAAAATGCTTTTTGTTTGAAAAAAAAAGCACAGCAAACAAACAACCATGGCATCCACTACTTCTTCGCGTTCAGTACCACTAAATCCCACCTCATTGGCGTCAGGCACTCCTGTGACAGATGTGTGTAGCACTTACTTCTCTTTGGGTGAGTTGTGACCCCTCATTTTTCAACAACAGGCCACACTGGAAGCGGAAACTCCACATGACGAAAGGATAATGAGTTTACTGGGAGAGCGTGGCATTGAAGAGATTCAACAAAAGTTCTTGAAATTCTGGGTGGATGGTCTGTAGTGTGTGGTTCAGTGAACCTGTTATAACCAAACAAACAACAGAATTGAGGAGCCGCCTGTCAGCCGATGCCTGGGCACTTTGCGCAGAGGATGTTGGGGCGAATATGCTTGTAACAGCTCGAGGGACATCAAACCGTGTGTTACTCCAAGATTATGTGGGAACAACTCAGCTGACATTTTGCCTTCTCTCCAAATATAAACAGAGGTTTGTGACATTCACTTGGACGTTTGGGTGTCCCATGGGGAAGGCCAAGCAACATACTTGGAACCACATGTACTGCCATGGCTCACAGTGAAATATAAAGGGACTGTGAGTGTTATTGCACCACCAGGCTGCTCCTGGACAGCTGAACTGTTCAACAGCTGCAAGGATGGGTCTAAGAAAGCACGTTTCTGGTCAGGAACCGTGTCAGATGGATTTACGTTCGCAATGAAAGTGACACTCAACTGGATGAGGTCAACTCTTTTCACAATCACTGCGAAGGGGCCCGATGGCCATTTCCAAGTTCTCCTCCGTTGGAGCACAGAATGAATGCTCAGAATGTAATCACTTTCTTTTTCTGGATGGATGTGCAGAATCCCCCCTCAAGAGGTTCTCGTCCTCCTGACCTTCATTAACGGGTGAACTCATAATACTTCAAAGTTATTTATTATTAGAGTAGCCCCTTAAAAACCGAGACACAAAACAAAAACCCGAGTCACAAAACTACAACCCGAGTCGGAAAAAAAAAACCGCGTCGGAATTTTTAACCCAAGTCGGAACTTTAAACCCAAGTCGGTATCCTCAGTTTCCGGTAAATAGTGTTAGTGGGAATCCTCTCTCGTTTTCTAATTGGTACAAGTTCTCATCTATCTTCTCAATAACCCTAAAAGGCCCATGCCACTTAGCAACAAATTTGCGTGCTTCTTTGTCTACTTCCTTAGTGATTGTGATGCATACACCCAAACAGCTTGTCCAACATCAATTGAGCTTTCCCTCAATACTTTCTGTCCTGCTGCTGTTGTAACCTTTCTTTTTCCAGTGTGACTCTAACATAGTTGAGGCCTCTCTCAAGCTGTGAATCCAGTGCGTGATTCAGTAGAATACACAAGCAAACTCTCTGCGAGCACGAGCACTGAGACTGCACATCCAGAGATTGTGCTCTTAGCATATTACTGTGCATCGGCTCATTCTTGATTAGCAGGCAAGTCGATGTTGGATAATGAGACAGTGTGTGTGGCACCACCACGAGCTTCCCAGGTTTGTGTTGGATAAGTGGATTGTACTGTAATAGTGTAAGACTCCATCGAGCCAACCTTCCAGATAGGTTTTTTGCCTCCAGAAGGTACTTAAGTGCAATGTGATCTGTGTATAACGTGATGCCTACAGCTCCTTGGATATAGCTCCACCAGTGCTTCAAGGCTTCCACTGCTGCAAGACACTCCCGCTCTCTGGTATCATAGTTCCTCTCTGCCTTTGTTAGTGCCTGGCTCCAGTAGGCTATAGTAACCCTCCTTTTCCCTATTAGCTGGAATAACACTGCACCCAGACCAATGCCCGATGCATCTGATTCAATGCAGAAAGGTAAACTCCCCTCTGGGTACCCCAATATTGGTGCCTCCATGAGTGCGTGCTTCAGAGTATCAAATGCCTCAACCTGTGGTTCGTCCCGCACATTGTGCATTGGAAATTGTTTCACTGCCCTCAGTTGTGCTGGACTTATTCGTATGCCTTCATCTGATATTTCAAACCCAAGGTACAGAAGGCAATTTGCGTCTTGCAAATTGACACTTGGAGAGTCTGATGCAAAGGTGTGCCGCCTTTAATCTCTCCAACACATGAAATGAGGTGACTCGGTGTGCGTTTATCAAGGATTCCAAAGTCAAGGGAAAGGTCTTGGGTATCTTGATGATCTTTCTGTGAACTTGATTTCCGAACTTGGTAAGTGATGGCTCAGCCTCTGAGTGTCCAGTCTCGAGTCTTGCGAGTGTGCCTTGCACACAGTTTGCCTGTGTGTTCGCAGAATCACACACTCCAGTGTCTTTCCAAATACCAGGATAGACCAGACATTCCTCCCAAAGAAGGCCACCCATGGTCAAGTCCATTATCCTTTGAAAGGTACTGGGTGCATCTGATAGTCCAAAAGGTAAGACATTAAACTCATACAGACCACTTCTCACCTTGAATGCTGTCTTCTCTCTATCCTGTTCAGCGATTGGGATCTGCCAATACCCTGAACACAAATCCAAAAGT
>JAHLWZ010001054.1:0-24202 GCA_020536535.1 Pelomyxa schiedti | reverse complement strand
GCTTTGATGATGTTTTCCAAAACCAAAAAGATAGTGTCGAAGTGGTGAAGGTCATGATTCAGAGAGCAAAGAGTCTTCCACCAAAGGAGATTGAAAATTCAATCATGAAGGCACTATCCGTTGGAAATTTTGCAGTTGCTGACTGGTTGGATCACACTTATCATCTAACCCAAACAGGAGGCATCACTCTTTCATGTGCAACTCAATACACTGACGGCCCAGAAGCCCTGAAATGGTTCTTTGACCGTGTTCCACATGTGGAACTCATTGAGCAGCACGAAGTGACAGAAGCAATCCTGGACTGCTTGAAGCTGGACAACATCAGAGGGGCACTGTACTTGCTGGAGACATTTCACCTCCCACATGACACAAACACAGCAAAAATGTGGAAAAAAGTGCTGGGATGTCTTCCACGATCAGACTTGGCCTCAGCACAGAAGATGGCTGCACTTGGCCAGTTCTCACAGTCAGAAGTGGCAGAGTCCTTTCAACCATATTCAGTCTGCTCATCCAGCAAAGTGGTGAAGTGGTTGATTGAGAGTTTCAACCTGACAAGAGACCAAGTCACTCAGAACAACAACCAGACTCTGTACAGTTTGATCAGACACTCCAAGACAAGCTGTGCTGAGTGGATCATCACAAAATTCCACATCACGTTCCATGAGGTTGTATCTTGTTCTTTTTTTGAGATTCTTTCTAAACTTACAAAAACCAACCAAACAAGGTGACGGAGATGGCGAAAACGTATCACACATGGCAATCAGTCAGCCTGAGAACGTGGAGGATGTTGCTGAGACAGTTCCCAGAAATCACAGCTGACGTTGTGAGAGACACCGAAAGCTTCATGCACATTGTCACGGCATCACCACTCAACATCGAGTTCTCTATCTCCAAGTTGGGACTAAGGATATACGAGATCGTGAGTTACCTCAAGACTGCCGGTACTACAAGGTACACGGGCACAACTCCATTATGGGTTGCCATTACAAAGCGAGACCAGTTCCTTTACGATTAAAAAGAAGCCGTTTTCTCTGCCCACAGATTCGTTTCTGTAAAATACAAAAAACAGTGGCCACACCACAAAGCGAGATGGGTGAGATTGATATCTTATGCCTAATGAACAACGAATGTGCTCACAAATTAGCCTGATGCTTTGGTCCAGAGACCCGTATATTCATTAGAAAACAGCTCAACGCCTTGATGAGGTTTTCTCCGAAAACGGTAACAGGTAAAGACAGTAAATAACCATGGCACAGGAAGGAGCCCTCGATGTCGTTTTCGGTTTTTTCCCTATTTTTTGCTAGTGACTCACTGAGAGAACTTTTTTAAATTTACAATGCCTTAGTTGTTGATGAGACTGGGTCTATGGGGGGTCAAATTGCAGTGGTGCAGAATAACATACGTAGCATGGTGGATTCTATTCGCGCCATGGCTTCTGATTCAATGGTGTGGTAATACTTATCAATAGCATGTACTTTATATCTATTTCTCTTATTTATGGACCAATTAAATGCGAGCCACTTCATTTTTTTTTTTTAAATGGAAATAGTTTGGGCTGATTGGGTACCGTGACCACAGTGACAAATGGGTGGTTACTGTTCACACTCAACTGACAAGAAAGTAAGTTCTTTTTTCCCACCCAATTCACTGTTCTCACTACGCCAAAGGATAAGTGAAGTCAAACGTGGGGTAAAAGAAATGGCAGCTGAGGGTGGAGGGGACTATCCAGGTACTCTGAACTTTTCTCTGTCTCACTTCACTAACGTAGTTAAGAGGCTGTGGCTGATGCGTACTATCCCCCCAGTAATTCCTTTCTTTAGTTGTAACCAATATTGTATTTCTTTTCCTACAGGTTCTATCAGCTTGTAAGATTAGACTGGCGTGCCAGTTCTACCAAGACTGCCGTGTTTATAGCAGATGCTCCGCCCCATGGAGTTGGCGGAGGTGGCGATAGCTACCCTAATGGATGCCCTTGTGGGGTTTTACTTCCACCGTAAAGAATAAACTCAACACTGTTTCCAGGAAAGTTGGAGCGAGCAAATTGAATCCTGCAGGGAGGTAGGAATTATCGTCCACTCGGTTTCATGTGGCGGACTGAAAGAAAAAGATTTGTTCAAAAAAATCGCTTCCAAGACATGGGTTAGACACTCTAGTGTTCGTAACAAGGACTCACATGGACAATAGGGGCAGTACTTTGAGCTTTCTAGTGTATCCGCTCTACCCGATCTCATCACAGGAGTTGTTCAGTGCGATCTCGACCGCCAGAAAGTTTCACGTGCCGTTCTGGCAAAAGTTTCTGATCCTCATATAATGTCCACACTGCAGCAATTAACAACTGAGGGAGCTAGGATTCGCTTCCTGCTCGATGCGTTCCTTGAGGAGAACATGAGAATCAAAACAAAGTTGCGGAAGGCAGATGCACCTGTAAGGAAAATCCTTTAAAATGAAATTCCCAGTGATTTCCACTGCATAGGTTACAGAGCGGAAGGTAACTAAAGCTGAAGTAGAGCAAGCTGTAGCATATGTGAGGCGTTCAGGAGCAAGCGAGCAGTTCTGTGAACTTTTCCCCATTGCAGGGTCAGTTCCCATGATATCACAAGGTTCTCTACTTCCTCTTAGTACTCTTCATATTCACAGCACCACAGGAGGTCTTTATTCAAAGGAATCTAAAGAGCCCTTGACATTAAAATCGGTTGAAGCTCACACTTCCATAGTCGGATTCCTGTGCGAGGTCGCTATCATTATGCTCACTTTTTCTACTCATCCCTGTTCAAAAAGGTAGAAATTGTTCAGGTCTATCATAACACCACCGGAGTTGCTGTGGACGCGGCCTTTAAATTTCCGACAGATGAGACAGTTGCTTTGTGTAGTTTCACAGCAGAGACTGAGGGTAGGTGTATTTCTGCCCAATGTGTGGAGAAAGCCGATTCCACGGGGCCAAATGGGCCATCCAAGTCACCAGGCAGTTCCCTCCTTTTCTTCGCTATGAAAATAACTGAAAGCAACAGGTGGAGCACAAGCGGGCAAAGATATGCTGCAAGGGAAAAAGTCTTCTGCCTTTAGAATGTCAGTTGGAGTCATTCAACCTGATCGATCCATGACCGTTAGGCTTTCTTATGTATCCGCACTGGAAACTAGTGGGGTATTTGCACCTTCTCAAACTCAATAGCACCTAAAATAAGACAGAGCGTCACTCGCTTTGTATTACCAGTTTCAATTGTTCCTGCGATTAAAAAGAAATCCAATTTTGAAGGAGGTATCCAGGCCTTTTTACACAAAGTTCATTACTAACTCCAACAGAGTCTTCTTCATCTGCTTGTTATGACTTTCAGATCCTATCGAAAATTGAACTCCCTGTGGAGATAGTTCCAAATACCATTACTAGCCCGACGCATTCTATAGTTGTTGTCTATGTGGGTCCTGCCTCGAAAGAAAGTATTTTTTCACTCCCTACACAGGATGGACCCAGAGCTTCTGTTAGATTACAGGAAGTTGGAAAAGAGATGACCTCCAATTTCATTCTGTTGATTCCAAACAATAATCCCGCCTTGAACAATTTTAGTTGCGTGGAATCGTGGCCAGACTCTGAAACGTGTGTTGTGATTCTCCCTGAATTAAAGTCACTTGCTTTTTAGGTTGCCCCTTGCAGCCGTGGCATCATTTTTCCCCAATTTACCTGAATCTGATTTTGACCAAAAGAAGACTGTCGATATATATCTCATCCTGGACTGCAGTGCATCTATGGTCCCCCAACTTTTATTGCGTTTCTCTTTTCATTTTGTTTTAGAGTGGCGGGCAGATTAAACAGGTAACGGAAAATACTTCCCGTTTTTCGTTTTTATAACGATATCGGAACAAAGGCAATTGCTGCTGCCCATCACTGGTTGAACTGCGTCGGGACCAAATGCCCGGCGGCCACCCGTTTCAACGTTGTTTCCTTTGGAACAGACAAACAGTTCTTATTCCCGGGCGCTCCTCACCCAGTGACACCAGAAGGAATTGAATCTGCTCATGGTTATGTTAAAAATCTATCTGCCAGTATGGGAGGTTAGTGTACTTCCCGTTAATAGCTCCCAAACAAACCCAAACAGGAAGTCAGCTTGCAGGTGTTCTTAATGAAATCATGACTCAAAGATTGGCTGAGACTCCGCAAATCGCATTTCTCCTTACAGTTTGTCCTTTGAAATGTCATTTGGCTCAACTAATAAAAATAGGATGGTGCTATCGGCCAACCAGATATCCTTTTGCGAAAGATGAAAAGTTCACCTGAAAAATATCCTACGTTCTTCCCAATTGGAATCGGGCAAGGAGTTAGATATGACTGATACTAAAAAACACTGACTTGAATTTTCCACAGGTAAGTACCGCTTTCATCCGTAGTGCTGCAAGGGTTACAGGGGGTGCACTAGAACTTTGTGCACTTGGAGAACCTATCCAAATTAAGGTGGACATTCAGCTAGCCCGAGTTTTTTCTTCGCTGTCGGCACCACAGTCAGACTGGATTGCCTCTGTGGTTCACCACATTCCCGTTACACTGCCACCTGCAGTACCGCAGTGCAGAACAAGTTCTTTTGCCTTCATCCTTCCTGATACACTCCAGTCTGTAGGTATTCATTTTAAATTTACTATTTTCTCACTTGTTTCCCTTCTACAGATCAAATGTCCAAATGGGCACACTTTAGAACCCATTAAAGCTATTCCGGCCAACGAAACATTCAACTGCAAATCCTGTCATGGGACAGACAATGCACCTGAACTGCAGTGCTCTCAATGTAAATATGACATTTGCCCAAACTGTATTTCCAAATGGGTACATCAAACAAAACTTGGGGCTAGACTCTCTAAAGCCTTTAAACAAGGGTCGTAGCGTGTGTTTGAGTGGGAACTTTAGAGGAACACCACTTTCCACAAGCATTCCCTTGGATATCAATACACCCACCCAGTATGCTTCTAAATTTGAGGTTTGCTGCTAACACTCTCCAGTGGAAGAATTATCCACCGCCTTTGCGCAAAAGAGAGCATCCAACAGCTTGAAGCAAGTATAAGTGGCAAAGACCATGACCCTGCTGTCAAACAGGCCATTATAAACTTGTCCACAACGTATGAATGTACCCAACATAGATTGTCTCAAATATCTTTGTTTAGGTACAACTTGGCCTCCTCCTATACGACATATCGAGCCCTTGATGGTAGTTCCCCAGTGACCCCAGAGGTTTGTAGCACAAGATACACAGTTTCCTCACCGATTATGTACAGCAAGCACAGTCTGTACCTACAGTATCTACAACATCTTCAGCCGAAGTTTCTTCCGTAGCGAAGACAGCAAAGACAGCAAAGACAAAGACAGCAAAGATGGCCCGCGGTCGGTCTACTGCCGTACGGGAAGAAAAAGAGTGCATGGCTAAATCTGAAAAGAAGCGGGCCCGCACTCCAAGCCGCAGTTGCAGCAGCAGTTCTAGCTCTAGTGGAAGTGGCTACTGTGGGTCCCTCAGTGGAAGCCCAGAACCCAGAAAAAAGGTCGTTATGGAGGAGGGCTCAAAGCGGAAGCGCTCGGTATCTCCAAGATTGAAGAGGAAAGTGAGCCGCAGCGATAGTGGGAGTTACAGTAGAAGTGACACCGGAAGCGGAAGTGGGGGTGATGACAGTGAGAGGGACAGGAAGAAAAAAGTCAGCAAAATCAAACTACCTGCAAAGAAGGGAAAACGTACCACTAGTTCCAGCTCAACGACGAGCAGTGGAAGCCGTAAAGCAGTTACAAAGATAACTTTCAAACCAAAAGCAAGCGGAAGTGAGGGCAGCAGTGGAAGCTCAAAGCACACCAAACCCACCCCAGCTCCAGCAAGTAAGCCCAAAGCGGGATCATCAGTAACATCAGGAAGCGGCTCTTCCGGTTCACACCCAGCCGCCAAGCCCACAAGTGCCAAAATGAAAGGAAAAGCTGCCAGCTCCTCCAGTTCAGTAGCCAGCGGTTCTGAGGGAAGCAAGGGATCAAAACGGAAAGGAAAAAGCCCAACACCAAGTACGGAAACTAGTGCTGCAGCCACAACAGTCCCACCGGCAGTAATGAAAGTAAGACCACTAAACAACAATAATAATTAAATGGATAGCGAGGAAAGTAACAATAACACCGCAACCGCAACTCACTTCCGGAACAAAACAAACAATCATAAACAAACTAAAAGCAAATAAATAAATAAATAAATAAAAAGCCAAACAAACGGCCTATACCTAACATTTATTCCAGAAATGGAAAAAGCTGCTCACATCACTGGGCCTAACAAAAGAAGAGAAAAGCAACAAAACCGTGATGGACACCATCATCAACGCCATCACGGAATTCCTCCACAAACACTCCATCACCGCTACAAGCTATCCCACAATCGCCGCGGCACCGGCACCATCACCCCCAGCTACTACCACCATTGACCTTACAGTTCTATCCACTGAGGACTGGAACCTATTGGTGACTGAGCTAAAGGCATCACTTAAAAAGTGGAGGAAATCAGAGTCTCCCTCAACATCAACAAGTGGTGGTGGGTGCTACCTCTCCTAAACAAACAACAAAGTTTCGTTGTTCCTAAAGTGGCAAATACATAACGCGTTCATTTATCCCCAACAACAAAGTCACGAAAGCAAAGTGAGTGGAAATGTTTTAGGAGAGGACAGCTCATAGCAAGTTCCAAAAAAAATTCCCAGGAGGGAACAATACGTTAGGTGTATTTGGAATAAGCTTGCCAATGGTCACTCCTGTTCCTGAGTCATTCACAGTGTACTTGTTGCAGGGAACAGAGTGGAAAACAATTCCTTCTTTGGCAGGGGACTCACCCAGTAACAATTTGATGGAATCATTGGGAATTGGTTGGCACTCACCAGTGTTAGTGTTGTGAGAAAAGTACTTCTTTTCAAACATTACATCATGCATAGTAAGCTGAGGATCTGGTTTCCTTGAGAATCCTTGCACCACAATTGCCTCTGGTGTAACCCTCAAAATGTCAGCATGAATACAGTTCAAACGCAGCTTCCTTGAAATCACCAAAGTACTACTTGAGCAGCTTTTTTCCAAATCAACACCAATAATGCACTGTGCTGGATGCTCAGTGGTCACAAAAATTTCGTCACCAGCATATGGAAACTCTAGGACTTGGGGTTTGAAAACCCCAGCAAGGGAACAACACCCTTCTGAATAACACATGGCTATGAATTGCTTGTGCAGTGAAATAGCAGGCAACCTTGGCACCCCATTAGGCATTACTTTCCATACCATGAGAATGAATTTGTCTCTTCTGGAGCCGGCCCAATGAAACAAAACCAGCCACTTCCCATTGTATTGAAATGATTTAAATGTGACCAAACGAGGAACTTCACACAGGAATCTCCTTACAAAGCTATTGCCCCTCATGTTGTAGATCTCCAAATAATTGCCACTCAGAGCCAAAAGGTTCCCATCCCGCAGGTGGCACACAAATTGGGTGCAGTTGCTTTCGCCATCTTCCCACGCGATCTGGTGCCAAACGACTCCGAGGGTCGGGGACAGGCCCAAAACCAGCCGGGCTTGGTTTGGCTCGGTTAAACCGTCGACCCTTGTGCACCTCACGACCCACAGCACGCCGATGCGCCTGAGGATCCAAGTTGGCGACGCCATGAGCAGGCTAACGGGGCTGGATCTGCCGCACCTGTCAACATTGGCCCCGCAGGCAAATGCAATGAACTGCGACCGTGCGTCTATGTCGACAGTAAAAGTACTTGCATTAGAAATATCCAAGCCCGAATCGCAGTCGGTATCACCAAACGTGTCCATCTTTCTTTTCGATCACTACCGGCTTACGCGAAGATGAAAATTCAACGAATACTTTTAGTAATAAAACACACCAAGCAAGCACGTCGTGGACGAAAGGGAGCACTACTAAAACCAACACCGTAGATTGGTGGCGCGGCGTAATTGTGGGAAGGAGCAGTACTACAATGCTAGAAGAACCCATAAGTGAGGGAACGCCGAAGCGTCCGAGGGCAGTTTTGTCGTTACTGTTGTGGGCCCCTGGGTGGCGCTGGGCCTTGTTGATTATGGGATGTACGTTGTCACTTTTTGTTTTCTCGTTTTTTTTTTTTTTCACTCATTTGTCATTGAATTCTTATAGTGTTACTGGGTGAATGTACATGTTTATGGGAATGGTCTCAGGTGAGTATGACGTCAGCTCCCAGTGCCCTTTATTATGGTAACTAGCCACTTGAAGTTCTTGTTTCATTTCTAACATTTTTTTTGCACACAAGGCTCTGGGGAAGTTGTAAATACAAACTCGTGGTATATCTTTGGTGGTTCACCAACAGCTACGTCAACACTGTATATATTTAACTTCAGTTTGTACCCCAACTCCTTTGTTCACTCTTTGCTCCGTACCCTCACAAATTATTGTAGCAAGCAATCAGTGGACCAGTACGACTCCCGGCAGTCCTATTTCTCTTTCTATGTATTTCTCCACTGCCCTCAGCAATCAACACATTGTTGTGTCCGGGTATAGCAGCCTGGCCACAAGTCACTATTTGATAGGTATTCCATCCTCTGACCACCAACCTACTAAAACCCTGCGAAAGCAAGCAACAGTTACCAAGCAGCCAGCTCGGCCGCATTGCCCTTCATAAAAGCAAAAACAGGAGTGGTTGGTAGCTTTATGTATGTGATTGGGGGCTCTTCGTCAAGTTACCCTGACGAACCTGAAGCATGGTTTCAAACTTATAATATCTGTATGTACATTCCTATGTATTAATCTGGGACTAACTTGGCCTCAGCTAAAGACTTCAGTGGTCCTGCACCATCATCTGCTTGGGGAACGGCTTCCTGTATGACAATTACTTCTATTGCGCCCACTCTAATTTCCAATCACAGCTCTATGGCCTTCTAGACTCTCTGGTCACAGTGTAGTGACTTACAACAACAATTTGTGGGTGTTTGGAGGTGTAAATGGCTTTGGTCAAGTTGTTAACACTCTATGGTGCTATGATCCAGGTATCAATGACCAATAGGCAGTAACTCATATTTCAAAGCTGCAGACAAAATTACCCAAGTTAATGCATCCAACCCACCACCTGCACGACGAGGGCACACTGCAGTCGTTGGGATTGAAAAGATGTGGATTTTTGGAGGGAAAGATGACACGGCTGTGCCAGCAATTTTGTATAATGATATTTGGATGTACAATTTTGGTATTTGTCAACATATGATTTTTTATGGTTCTAATTTGAACCAAGGATTCAACAACTGGACCCAAATCCCAGTTGTCAACCCTATTCCCGAGCAGAGGGAAGGCCATTTGAGTTCCATCTGGTCTGACTATATGTGTGCCTAACCTCCCCAATGTTGTGCGTTCATTTTTTTATACAGATATATTTATGGAGGCACTGGAACTCAAGCCTATAGCAATATGTGGAGATTCAAGTTTGTTCTCCCCAGGATTGGTTCCCCACTTTAATAACCATCAAAAAGGTTCACCGATGTTGGCCCACAAATAATCTCTTTTGTTGCAAAGGATCCTGACAATGCAGATGCATTATATGGGGTGAATGATGTGGTGACTATTGTATTTGACATGGAAACGAATACACCTGCAGTTTCAACAACCGCTGAGATATCATCTTTACTTTCTTTCAGTGCATGCTTAGGCGCACAGTTGGTTGGATCGTGGAAGAATGCCTCTACGTTACAGATAGAGATAACAGGAAAAGTATTCTTTGACATTAAATCCTCTACAAGAAGCCTTACTCGTTGGCAGTGTGGAACAGCTCCTGCGATAGGAAATCTAACTGTCACCGTTGTGGGCGCACTGTATGATTATCAGTACTACCGAAAAGGCTCCACTTCAACTTCACCTTCTCTCTCTGGCAATTGGGGACAATTGTATGTGTACTTGGATAATTTTTAATTCCTTAAAAACCCCACAAACCAGAAAGGGACCTGTAATGACGTCTATGATTGCCAATGACCCTGACAACCAAGATATCGTGCTTTCAAATGGTGATTGCATCTGGATTACTTTTGATCAGATGACAGATCAAAGTGGCTCTCTCACACAGCAAGAAGTATTGAAGTAATCATTTCCCTGCCGTTTCGTTTTCGTATGATCTGAAACTTTTAGAATGTTTTCCTTTGACAAAGTACTTGGCTCTTCTTTTTCTGGTTTATGGTATTCAGAAAGCATCTTTGTCGTATCCCTTTTGAATGTAACTGGCTCAACTGTGCAAATTGGATCATGCAACGTTTCTATAAAAGGTTCACCTCCAATTTCTCATTTATAATATAACCGTAAAAGGTGTAATTCTGAATAAGGCTCAAACTTCACTTCCAGCCAATGGAACTATCGGCCCACTCATAGGTTCGATAATATTGCTGTTGTGTTATTTCCTAACTTTCTTTCAGGGAATTGGGGTACCAGACAAGGACCAACGATCACAAGCATGGTAGCATCAGATCCCGATAATGGTGATGCCATATTCAGTGCAGGAGATACTATAACCCTCACTTTCAGTGAACCAACAAACCAGGTTTTGTCACTACACTGTAATTTAGTGGAGTTTTAAAGACATGAATACTCATGTTCTACTAGCCAGCAGTGGACACTAAAAGCAACGTCGATGCGCTTTTGACGTAAGTTTTGATTTTCTTCCTGCCACCAGTAACTCCTCTCGATAAGCTTTACACAATCGTTGGGATTGAACTATACAGGGAAATGGGAAACAAGTAGCCTGTTACGCCTCACAATTCAGAATCCTTTGGGAGGAAGTCCTATCATTTCAACTACAACCGCAACTGTTAAAAAGGCTGGAAACTTGAAAGACCAAAATAACTTGTCTTTCCCTTCGAATGGCACAAGCCCTCCACTCACTGGAAACTGGGGAACATTGTATGTCGAAAAGCTAATTCCTTCATCTCACTTTCAATGTCAGGTCTGGACCAAACATCACGCTTCTTAAAGCCACTGACCCTGATAATGGTGATGCTATCTTCAGCACTGGCGATGTGCTTGTGATAGTCTTTAATGTAGATACGACCAGGCCTCCTGTGACCACAAAAGCTCAAGTTGATTCACTCATTAAATTTAGGTGTGCTTGATTCTGAATATATGTTATTTTTTTTTTAAAACACATCCTAGTTCATCATTGGGAACCAACTATACAGGGAATTGGTCCACAGCAAAGCTATACATAAAGATTCTGGATCCATCAGGTGGTAACCCCATCACTGGAAAATTCTACATCAATTTCACGGGGGGCATACAGTCTTCTGGCTACAAATCTCTTGTATCATACCCCCAGTCTCCATTACTCTCTGGCAATTGGGGAACCAAGTAAGTTTTGCCCCAAACCCACTTTCTTTTTTAAGGGGTGATAGGGGTGGACCATCCATAGTCTCTCTTATTGCAGATGATCCCGACAACCAAGATGGTATATACAGCACTGGCGATACACTGACTCTGTTGTTCAATGAACCAACAAATACGCCATATGGCTTGTACCTGACAAGGGCCAATATTGATTCCCTTTTTACGTTTTCAGAGGTAAAAATGTCTCCTCAAGGGACCAACTTTAAAGTTTTTTCCTCACTTAGAGCCTTGGAGCAAACTACACGGGGAAATGGTTGAATACTACCCTTCTGCGAATTACTGTTGTACGACCACAAGGAGCGAACCCCACTATAGCAAATCTCACTGTGAAATGTTCTTCAAGTAGCCTCAAAGACTCACCTGGCACATCCTTGCCATGCAATACATCATCTCCCACGGCCAAAGGTGACTGGGGGACAAAGTACATCCCTTTCCTTGTATACTTCATACTAATTACATTCAGAGCGGGACCCTCCATCACACAACTTGTAGCCAGTGATCCTGATAATCTGGATGCAATTTACGGGAAGGGGGATATTATCACTCTTTTTTTTTCCGAAGCAACGAACAAGGTTTTATTCTTTAATACTCATAATTTTTATCTTAGTTTTCATGTTCTCAGCAAGCCGTTGCAACAAAGTCAAACATCGACGCACTTTTGTCATTTTCTCAACCCATTGGGGATGACTACTCTGGAGAGTGGTTAAACAGTGCCTCAGAATTAGTTATCACAATCAATACCCCTTCTGTTGTTGGGCCAGATATTGGCGTTCTTGTAGTTTCGATACATCCATCTGCCAATCTCAGGTGTCTCTCGTTCCTTCACCTCGTTATTGACTTACGTTTCCTTCAGGAATGCCCAAAATACTTCTCTACCCAGCAATTCCTCTTCCCCGGTCCTTTCAGGGAACTGGGGTACTCTTACAGGACCGATCATAACAAACTTCATTGCCTCAGATCCAGACAATGCTGATGCCTTATACAGTGTTGGCGATGCCTTGGAAATTTACTTTAACATGAATACAAACCAGAACCCTGTTTCTACCAAAGCACTGTACAGCTCTTCCCTAAGGGAGGTTTTTCCAATCAAATAACACCTTACTTAGGGTTGATGCAACCTTTTATTTCAGTCAAAACCTTGGGGCTGATTACAATGCCGTTTGGGCTACACCCAGCTGTTGCATTATTCGCATCGCCAGCGTAGCCTCAGCAACACCTCCCGCCATTGGCATTCTTACTGTGAGGGTGCAAGGCGATGTAAGGAATAACGGCTCGATATCCCTACCATCAAGATCCCTTTCTTCACCAATTACAGGAGACTGGGGAACACTGTAGGCAATTTGTTATATTAAATTGAGAAGTAACTTTGTTGTACAGAGCAGGACCCTCCATATTATCTATCACCGCCTCTGATCCTGACAACCAAGATTGCTTCTTCTCAAATGGCATGCAAACTAATTTTATTTCCAGTCTTACGAATATTCAAGGGGATGCAATCACAATTATTTTTTCTGCAGCAACAAATATGCCGTCACTTTCCACCAAATCGGTAATTGACACTGTTTTTACTTTTTCTGTGTCTTTGGGTTCTTCTTACAGGTTCTTCTCTAACATTAATGGTTTTCCATTTACCGCCAGAGCGCAGTGCCAGCTGGGGTGCAACAGCAGATGTTCTTGTGCTGACAATTAGTAATACTACTGGCTCTGGTAATCCTGCGATCAATTCATTCACTATCACACTGAAATCAACACAAACTCGAATAAAAAATGCTGCTGAGGTTTGTCAGTCACTTTGAAAACCTTTTGCTTAACAGAAAGAAAAGACCTCGCTGCCATCTCAAGGATTGTCGCCGACACTGGTTGGCAATTGGGGAACACTAGCCGGTCCAGTTATTACCAGTTTTGTTGCAAGTGATCCTGATAACAGGTTTTTCCTGACATCAGGTAAAATTGCTAACTGTTTTTCTAGAGATGGCGTGTTCTCTGTGGGAGATACAATTACAATTTCCTTTGATACTCCAACTAATTCGCCACTGCTCTCTAGCAAGCTTGCTGTTGATGCCCTGTTTCAGTTCAACCAAAATCTTGGTGACCAATACTTTGGCCATTGGGTAAAATTCTTCTTATCACTTCAGAATTCTAAGGGAAAAAAGAGTACCGACAGTACAGTTGTCATAACAATAAACGGCACAGTGGGAGCCACTCCCCCTGCTGTGGGATACCTTATATGCACAGTCATTGGCGAACTTTATAACAAGGCCTACACATCCTTTCCCTCAAATACCACTTCTGGAGTGCTAACTGGCAACTGGGGACTAGGTTTACATTTCGTCACAGTCAATAGCATCTCACATTTTCCTTTCCCTAGGCCCTCTTTGTGCCTATACTGATTGCCAGCAATGTACAGCGAATAGTACGTGTGGTTGGTGTGCTGAATCACAACGTTGCTTTGAAGGAACATCTGCTGGCCCACTGTTTGCCAGTTGCACGAACTGGGAGTACGCAACGTGTATGTTGTGATGTCATTTTCATTTATGATAATTTGAACCACTTCAGGTCACTCCTGCGCTATTTCTACATGCACATTATGCATTGCCGATACTGGGTGTGGTTGGTGCTTGGATACTCATTGTCAGAGAGGTGACTCAACAAGTGCTTGGACAACTCCATGTTCGTCATATTCCAAGTCGCTCTGTCCAGGTTTATCCTCAAAGCTACTTCGTAAATATGATAATCTCTTTCAGCACTGCTGATATCCATGGTGACCCCTTTGCTCACATCAGAAAATGGTACCTCTCAAGTAATCAATGTATGTAGCATCTTTTCAGGTTTTTTCCCGATTTCTACTTACCTTTGTTGCAGATTCAATTGACAAGTCAACCTGTATCCCTGGTGTCCGTTGGTATCAGCTGTAATGATAGTTCTGAAGCAACTGTAGCACCAGCCACTCTCACTTTTTCCCCTACATCCTGGAACGTTGTACAAAGTGTCTGGGTTACAGGTGTCAATGATAATATTGTTGATGGCTCCCAACCATTCTCTGTGAACTTTTTCTTGACTAGCTCCGACCCCCTGTTTTCGGGCGTGTATGCGTTTAACTGATTATATAATACTACAAACTAATTAGGCTCTCATTAGCACTCCACCTCCCCTCACTGGGAAAAATCTTGATGATGACATCCCTGCCCTTCACTCTTCCTGTCTAAATCCTATCACTTCTGAATCGGGAAGCAGTACCTCCATCACGCTCTCTCTCAGTTGTCAGCCACAATTTCCTGTCAATATAACAGCACAGTCCAATCCAATATCAGAGTGTATCATCTCCCCTTCACGTGCAATTTATACTGTTGCTACCTCACTCAGCCCATTGTATGTGGCACCAGATTACTGCTGGTTCCTAATACCTTTTTAAAACAGAGTGTTCACTGTTACTGGTGTTGATGACTTTGTTGCTGACGGCAACACCACATGTTCGTTGGTGTTCCAGGTTGGCCTTTGCCATTTAGTCTTTCTCTCATTGTTTTCTTTAGTCTGCTTCCCTTGATCCGTTATTCAACAATCTTGTGACAACAACGTTCATTACAAATGTTGACAATGACCACAGTGGAGTGCAAGTGACACCCTGCCCCTGCACGACTTCAGAGAGTGGAGCGGTCTTTGACCTGGGCTTCAAACTTGACAGCCAGCCAACAGATCTTGTGACTATTACCTGTGTGTCAGATGACACCTCTGAGGGGTGAGAAATTAACGCCAACCTTCACATAATTTAATGCGATCATCCAGGATTATTGCTGGTGATGCATACCTCTCCCCCACAACATGGAACTCTTGGCAGTACACCCAAGTAATTGGCCAGGATGATGTAATTGTAGATGGAAACGTGTACTACACAGTGCAGTGTTCGACAACTTCTTCTGATCCTAACTACCAATCTATCCCAATTGCCCCGATTTCTGTATGCTAGGGACAGTACATGACTGCAAATTACCCACTTCTCTTAGATTCTGAATGTAGACAATGATACCCCAGGAATCACCGTTGTGTTCTCTGGAAATACTACCACCGAAAGCGGCACCAGCATTGTTGCCTCAGTACCCACACACCTTCTTTTTTCCGCACATAATTTAAAGCAAGGTTCAACTGAATACAATGCCTGCTGATAGTGTTACTGTACCTTTTTCTCTATCTGACAGTACGGAAGCGAGTATCACTCCTTTGCCACCTCTTGTATTTACAACTGCAAATTGGCTCACTCGCCAAAATGTATTCCCAACCAAAAGTCCATCTCCAGTCTGATGCCCACAGTAGATCCAAATTACGGGGCTGGATGACTTTGTTGTTGATGGTACTGTCTTGTACACAATAAAAATTGGGCCTGCTACTTCGTCGGATACATTATACAATTCTTTGGCTGTTACTGGAAGTCCATTCACACTTGCTAATAGTGACAATGACCATGCCTCAGTAAGACTCTTGATTTTACCACCCTGTGACTCACACAAAAATAGATCTCCCTACAGTACACCTTCCCTCTGGTGGTATCTGAGGGTGGTCAACAAGCCTCCATCGGTGTTTCTCTTACATCTCAACCGTTGGCTGGAGTCACGGTATCAGTAAGCTCCAATGATACTACAGAATGTGTATTGTCCACTTCCATTATCTCTTTCACCCCTGGCAATTGGGCCACCGTTCAGTTCCTTACAGTCTTTGGGTATAGAACCATTCACCACCACACCGTATTAACTTGCTTCAGAGTTGATGATCCTTATGTGGATGGAAATGTCACTTGCAAACTCGTTTTTGGTCCCTCGTCGTCTCTGGACTCTCTTTACAATGTATTCTAGTTCTTAAGGGGGAAGTTATTACATTTTCAAATACTTCTAGAATCTAAAGGAAGAGGTCACTGTCATCAATACGGACAACGACACAATTGGAATGCAAGTTGTTAGAACGAGCTCTGTCTCCCAAACATCTGAAAGTGGTTCTTCTGTTACTTTCATTTGCAAGCTCCAGTGTAAGTCGGGAAGTTCTTGACTTTGGAGTAAATCCCAAGCAGGTCTTCCACAAGCTTCTGTAGTTATTCCCCTTGATGTGAGTGATACCACCGAAGCAACAATTAATCCCACTTCACTGACTTATACTATCCTCAACTGGAATATTTTTCAGACTGTAACAGTGACTGGGTGTGCTGAATGACATGAAGTTTTCTGTTGTAATATTTTCACAGTCTGGACGATTTTTACGCTGATGGCAATGTTTCTTACAACATCAAAGCTGTTCCAACTTCATCTTCCGATCCACTGTATAACAACCAAGATTTTAGCAATTCCTTCCCCCTTATGACCAACTTGGACAATGAGATTGCTGCAGTATCTCTTTTCTACCACAATATAACAACCTCCGAGAGTGGTGGTTCTGTCTCAATAATGTATGCCCTCCATCACATAACACCTCAGAATTCTTGTAAGATAATTTTCCCCACAGGGCCCATCTGCAAGCAATGCCTCAGTGTACATTGGTCCTACCACTGACAGTCAACGATTCTTCAGAAGCTAAAGTTGTTATTCATTTATTTGAACCTTTCCTCATTTCGCTCATAGGTTTCTTTCCCTGCACCCCCAACAATCTCAGTGCTACCCTCTGCATGGAGTAACAACTGGACAATAGTTATCGTGGGTGTTGATGACTATGTGGCTGATGGAGATGTGGTTTATTCTCTAACTGTTGGCCCTGCTGTATGTGCTCCAAGCAGTGGAAGTGATCCAAGTTTTGTGGGAGTTACATCAACACTACTCATGAGAAATATCAATGATGACCAATGGGGGATGTCGGTTTCCCCTACATCTGGAAATACAACAGAAGGTATTGTATTTGCAGTGGTGAGGAAAAACTAAAATGTTGATCTCTACAGCGGGGGCATCCGCATCCTTCTCAGTTAAACTCTTATCATCACCACTGGCAAATGTTTTAGTCCCTATCCACGTGAACAGTGATTGCCTTGATGAAATTACTTGTTCTCCTTCCCAGATGACATTCAGCAGCTCCACATGGAGCCAGCTTCAAGTAACTTCTCACATTGTCAGTAGATCTTAGTTATCATGATAGGTGGTAAGCTGTCGAGGGTTGGATGACTCCGTTGTGGATGGAGATCAGCATTGTATCTTGGGATTTGGCCCAACCAGTTCCAAGGATTCTTTATACAATAATAGTGAAACTTACGTTTCTGTTACCAACCTGGACAATGACAGGGCAGATCTTTCTGTTTCAAGCTCTTCCGGTACTTATTTCAAAATAAATAGATACCTTAACCATACCCACACCCTTCCTTCTCATTTCAGCATTTACATCTGAAAGCGGACTTAGTGCCACAGTGACTGTCTCGTTATCTGCCGCTCCTATCAGCAATGAAATAATCACTGTTTATGCTGTATCATCCAATACCAATGAGGTTACAAATGATCCACATCAAAACACTATTCTCACATAAACAAGGCGGTTGTATCCCCTTCAGTAGTCTATTTTACATCCGGCACTTGGAGCACCTCAAAACAATTTACCGTTCAAGGTGTAGATGATTACATTGCTGATGGTACAGTTTCTTACACCTTGACACTTTCAGCCTCTTCAAATAGGTAAACTCATTAACCATTTTCATTTAAGTTCACGTACCTTCAGGAGTTCTTCTCCCTTTAATGGGGTGGTCAGAAACCTCCCAATGTTCAATAATGATAATGACATTGCATCTGTATACTGCAGTGACCTTACCTCTTCATACACTACGGAAGATGGGTCTGTAACTGTATGTCACATGTCCTTCCCTACCCCTGAAGTAAAAAATTCCTCCACAGTCATCATTCCAACTTCAGCTGACCTCCCAGCCCCTTGCAACAGTGACAATTCCAATTTCTGTTTCCCCTTCATCTCAGGCTTACATATCACCTTCTGGATCCCCAACGTTTTCAAGTCAAAACTGGAATATTATTCAGGTTTAAATCCATCCCACATTTGACAGCTCTTTAATTTTCGTCTCAGACATTCACTATCATTGAAACAAATGATTTCATTGCTGAAGGCAATACTTCCTATACCGTGCAATGTGGTCCAGTGCAAAGCAGTGACGTGAAATACGATGGCATAAATGCATGCACCCACTCACTGATGCACATAGACAATGACAAGCCCGGAATTTTCATCTCACCTGCTCCAATACCCGATGGCCAATTAACCATATGGAGAACAACGGAATCTGGAGGAAATACTCTCTTCACTGTTTGCTTGCTGTATGATAGCACAACTTAGGGCTTTTAGCATTAATGAGGGGAAAAAACAAAAATAGGTCACAGCCGGACATTACTGTTGTTCTCCAAATCTATGTAAGTGATGCCAGTGAGGCCTCTTCTGCGCCTCTGTCGCTCTGGTTTGACCCTTCTGTTTGGAACATTCCCCAAACAGTTACTATTCATGGTGTGGATGATAGTCTTTCTGACGGGTATGCTTACATGGACTCTCAATTTTACTCACAATTTTCACTTTCTGGCCATAACAAAAAAAGACCAATACTCTATACAGTTTCTGTCAGTGTTTTAATGGGGGATCAGCAGTACGCCTTGTTGGCACCCTCTGTGATACATTGTCTCAATGTTGACAATGATGTTTCTGATCCATTCCAAGTAAGCGATTTGAGCTTTCGTATTTCATTTTCATCGTTGCAGGTTTCAATTGCCACTGCCAATACAACGGAGATTGGCGGAACTGCAGCAATATGGGTTGCACTTGATCAGCCACCTTCTAGTGGAATACTGCTTATTTCGGTTTCTTCCACTGACACTACAGAAGGAGTAGGCCTCTAAATTTGATCGCTAAAACTACTGACTTTCATGAACAGGTTGTGTCACCAAGTCAAATTGTGTTCTCTTCGTCAAATTGGGATTATCCACAGCCTGTCCTGTAAGGCTTACTTAATGTGTAAGACCCTGACTCCCAACAGGATACGTGGTGTGGATGACTTCACCGATGATGGAGATACTCTATACTACATCAGGTTTGACTCGGATTCGCGAAAGCGGGTTTGTCTACTTTTCCCTGGATATTATGCTTGCCTGGTGCCACCCTCTAAAATATGATTCAGACATTACCTCTTATAGTGCCGGTTTGGAATATCAACAATGACTTTGCTTCCATCTATGTATCAAATATTACCGGGGCAACCTCGGAACTAGGGTATTTTTCTACTTCTCCCAGATCAAGGCTAATAAACTTAGGGAGATCTGGTACTTTGAAACCTGTTTGACAAGTCAACCATTATCACCGGTTGTTCTGAATATTTCCGCTCTGCCGTCAGGAGTTCTTGTAATATCTCCCCTTACTCTCAACTTTACAGAGGGGAACTGGAACATTCCAGTATCGGTCTCAGTTAAAGGGGTACAGTCCACCTCAGCCACATGACCTAACAATGAATAACTCTTTTGCATAGATAAGAAACGCATTACGATACGAGACATCAGACACTATTTTCGTTTCAGTTAAACTTACTATTGACAGTGAAGATCCCCTCTATCAGCAGCTCCTCCCTGTTGAAATAACAGTTTGTGCCGTTGCAAAAGTTTTTTTTTTACCTTCGTTTATAGGTCTCTTTCCGGCGAATTACATTCCCTAAGGTCCAATCTGTGTGGCCCAATGTTGCTCCGCTTGCCTCAGAACCTGGCACATATTCTCTTAATGGTTCCAACTTTGTGGCTGGTGCCACTGTAACTGTTGGTGCTTACAGTGGCATTCCATCTATCTGGGTATGTCAAGTTGCCCATTTTCCCATTTTCTCAAGGGAACTCAAACATAGGCTTCATCTGACATACTCTACTTTGATGCCCCTACCAGCACTGTTGGGGGCTACCAAAATATCACAGTGTGTCCTTTGTTCTCTTGTTCCTTGTTACCCTTATGTCACAGGTTACAAACCCAGATGGGGGTTTCGGTGTGCTTTCACCTGGAATTCTCTACACAGAAGACTGCCCAGAACCTGGTTTCTATGGGAAAGGCACCGACTGCCATCCATGTCCCAGGGGTGCAATATGTCCAGGGGGTAACAGGCTATGGCCAGATGCAGGATGGTGGAATGAAGGTGAGGACTGTGGGTGGGTTGTTGAGTGCAGACCTCATGAGAGATGCCTTGGGGGTAGGCTCTCTGAGTGCAGTGAACGTTATACTGGTCAATTCTGTGGGCTGTGCAAAGATGATTACTACCAACAGGTAGGAACTCTTTGCCTGTTTCTCTTGCTTAAAGTCGTGATCAGGGTGAGTTATGTGAAACTTGCGAAAGCTGGTGGATATTCATCCTGGCAGGGTTTTACTTCATCTTTTTGTTATTGCTATTGTTTGCACTGCTCAACCTTGATACGAGAAAAGTGGCAAGATTAGCGTGGACATTGGTTCTTCTGCAGACTATTGTTGTTTGTGGAGTATGTGAATCTATCTGTCTTAAAATCACTGACTTACAATCTTTCTTGAAAGCAAATGGCCACTGAGAACACACCCAAGTTCATGACTGAAGCGTACACAGACATCACTTTTGGAATTCTTGATGTTGGGGTGTTTATACGCCCTGCTTGTACACTGCTCCCACAGTCTCTCACTCAGATATTTTTCGATACAATTCTGGTGAATGCATTGTGCCTTACATTTTTTGGTGTGAAACACTCCTTATTTCCCTTTTATTTAATTCCGTACCTCCAGTTTGTGGCACTCTTGCTTACAGCTTCCTTGTGGATCCTGATCTTTTTGAAAGAGCCATCTTTTCTACTGTGAGGACCGTCATGGTCTATTGCGCCATCTCCTACGTGACTATAACGACACGTGCTCTACAGGTAGTTCTTCTTTCATAACCTGATGCATGACACTTTCTTCAGGGGGTTGACTGCCAACCATTTACTCAAGTCGGTCGCAGTGTGTTGAACTGGGACCGGGGAACTACCTGTTACGAGGGCACACATGTTTTTGTAATGTTGATGAGCTACGCAATTCTTCTTCTGTTTTCAGTTCCATTTCCTATTGCATCCTTCTTCTTGATGTGGAAATTCGAGACTAGACTAGATGATGTGTGCATTTCTTCCAAAAACAATGATTTGTGATAATAAAAACGCAAGGTCAATGTAAAACCTTTCTTTGGTTTTATGTATGAAGTATTTGAAACCTCAAGCTACTACTATGGACCCCTTCTTCTTGGATTCTTATTCTTGCTCTGTGCTGTGAATGTACTTGTTTCACCATACCGATTGCCTCAATTTTTGCTCTCAGTGGTATCTATTTGGATAAATTGCTCTTTCCAACATATTTCTCCTTTCCTTAAGGCGTTGATTTGCCTAATGCTTCTTCTCCTTATGTTCCGTCGAATATATACTACTCGGTGGGAGTTCTTCCTGTCTAGTTCCACACTTCTCGTTGCCCTATTTGGGGTCTTGTGCAACTTCCTTTCGTCATTTGACACTGTAAGTGCTTTCTTGTACCATTTTATTCTAATTATTCCCATAGATGCCTTCAGTGATACTCTATCTGGTAGGTATTGTGCATCTGGGATGTATCGCAGGTGTTGTTTTAGCACACATTATCTTTTTGATTCGGTTCTTCATCAAGCCTACTGATGCCAGGTTTGCCAACCGATTCTTCCTCAACACACTAAAAAGCAACAAGGAGTAAATCTCTTGTGGTTTTTGCAGATGAAGCTCAGCGGCCAACAACTTTAACGTCTGGTCCGGCTTCTGCTGTGGGTATTGAGATGTCAGCATTGAACACCATCAGACTTCCTCCAGCCCAAAGCCAATTGCACCACACCGCGGCTTTTGCTCAGCAACAACACCAAGGAGCTCCAGCGGTATCTGCGCTGCCATCTGTGACACGAGCTACTGCACCACCTGTACTGCCCTCACAGCCACTTGTGTTTATGAACACAGCTTCACTGTCCAAGTGCGTTCCATAGATTTTTAACTTGCCAAACTGACATTTTTTCACAGGACACAAAATCCCTTGGTAAGCACATACGCAGGAGAAAGAACCTCCCCACAGAAATCAGTTCGGTCACACATTTCTGAGTTGGCTTCATCGCATTACAAGTAACCCAATGCTTATTCAAACTTTAATGTTTAATCCCAGTGTAGTGGCCTATTTATGGAACCCGAGTTTGTCCGGCCAGTTGGGGTGATATTTTGCAATTTTCTTTTTATTTGCCCTTACGTTAAGCAGATGACAGCCACAGTCAAAATGAACAATCTTGATTTCCATGATGACAACAACAACAGTGAGCCACAGAGCAGTAGCAGCAGCCACAGTAGCGGCCGCAGCCGAAGTCGCAGCGAACAGGATGAGGCATATTCCTCTGAGGACCCCGAGAGCTTCAGTGATGAACCCGAACCCTACGCCGAGCCACCACCCCGCCACGCAAGAACCTCACAACTAACACCCAGCAAGCACTCACCTACACACTCCGCAACAATGAAGCTTCCCGAACAACGGCAGCCACTCCCGCATCACTCTCCTGCAGCAAGTACCACCAGCTACAACAACAAGCCACAAGTCCACCTATCCAGGTCCCAACAAATTCCGAATCAGCCAAAGAACCTGCCGCCGATACTCTACCCACCACCGCCTGTTGCACACCAGCCCATAATCGCAACCACGGCGCCGGGCCCGGCGGGCTTATCTCACTCCACCAGCCACCATCCCCCTCAATTCCCGTCCTCCTCTCCCACAAGTCTCTCACACAGCATGCACACCACAGGTGCACCCAAAAAGCATAACAACCTCTCCGCCACAACCGGAACCAAACCGGCACCCACAAACAACCCATTGCATCATGCAACAACAACAACACCTCATCACCAGCACAAGCAACAGCCCCACACATCCCATAATTCCAAACTCCCGCCACTCTCTCACACTGTCCCCGCAAACCACAACCAACAACCCTCATCAAAGCCACAGAATCACCACACAACAACAACAAACAAACCACAACATTCTGTTGCTTTCCCTCAAAAACCACACAACAACACACACATAAATACAACAGCAGCAACAACAACAACCACTCACAAACCAAACAACAACAGCAAGAACAAACCCAAACTGCAAATGTCAGCCGTCGATGCTATGTATGATACACACCGGTTCTCTGACAACGACGATTACGAAGATAACAGCTACAGTAGCTCCTCATGAGAACAAACTTGGCATGTATTGGTGATTGTACAGAGATGGTTCGTTGGCGGAGTTTTAGTTTTTCAAACAAAAACTCAGTTTGTAGCTCAGGAGAAACATTATTATTAGCACTGAGACTTGGGGGATTGAACCCAAACCAGGCGTAGTTATTATAGTAATCAGGGATTGTTGGGTACCTTACAACTGTAATGGGTCAACAATTCTTCTGTTTGATGCTTGTGTTTGGTTCAAACTTAAACTTCCTGTTGTAGCTGACCAACATAGTTCTCCTTATGCACAGGTGGGCCTCAAAGTTCTGGCCAAAAACTTCTGTGGCACTGGTTTCATCGAAAACCTCCTTCTCCAAAAAAAAAATCCGAATGTTGTGGCATTTTTTGGAAACACGTGCGAGGTCGCATCTCTGTGTCTGGATGGGGGTACTTTTGTTTGTTGTTGTTGTGTGGTGATTCTGTGGCTTTGATGAGGGTTGTTGGTTGTGGTTTGCGGGGACAGTGTGAGAGAGTGGCGTGTTGACATCACTGCCAATGTAACACATGAGGATGGCACAACGGCCATTGTGATGTGAGCACACTAATTATTAGTACATGAATAATGATAGTGAGAACTCATTTGCCACATTACAC
>JAHLWZ010001053.1:0-24480 GCA_020536535.1 Pelomyxa schiedti | reverse complement strand
GAGTCGTGGAGGATGAAGACAGGGGGTGGGGGGCGCCGCTGGACAGCGCGGCGGACGACGAGAGCGAGTGGGAGTGCTGCGACGGCGGGCTGGCCGGGGGAGCGGGGGTGAGCAGCGAGGACGTGGACGAGGACTGCTTGTGGCTGGAGCCACTAGCCCCAGGGGGGGCGCTGGCCGGCGGGTGCGGGTGCGACGGCGGGGTGGGCGGCGACGCGGGCAGGGGCCGCTGCGGCGGGGGGATCGGCGGGGGCCGGCGGGGCGGGCCGCCGCTGCCTGGTGCCGTTGTTGGCGCTGACGACGCTTCGCCGGACATTTGGGGGGTCGATGTGTTTCGCGCACGGCGCGGTTTGAGATGTGTGAATGTGCCCATATCGGGACAACTTGTGTTTCTGTTTTTCTTCTCCCTTTCGAGAGGGTGGGCGAACTGCGGCGTTGTGTTGTGCTGTGCTGTGCTTTGTTTACAGCCGGAAGTAAAAGGGAGTGACGGCTAGAGTCCTGAGGTTTACAAGTGCGATTGTCTGTGTGGTGGCAAAATCTGGAACGAGCACGGTCACAACACGTTGGCCGCTCTCTCCTGTGGTGTTGGTGGTTTCATTTCAACTAGTTAGTAAAGAAGAAAGCCTGGTGGTGTGATTGGCAGGCCGGAAGGAAGGGAAACCTGTACAAACCATTGATGGTATTTGTGGCAAATTCATGTTGGTTTCCCGCAAAGTAGATGTGAGGGCACTGGTCAAGAATAAAAGGATCGTCCTCTACAAAAGGGAAGCACCCTGCGTTGCAATTGGGTCAATACTACCAAGTCGTACACAAGATGGAACCGAGAGTGTCGGGAGCTGTGGGAGCAAGGTGCCTCCACTCCAGAGTCTTCTGCATGAGAGTAATTCCCTCTTCCTTGCAGAGTCGCCGCATATTTTCTATATTTTGGCCCGATGTTCCAATGAATCTTGTGTGGCGTTAACTGAGTAAGTACAAAACTGAAATTTACATTCGACCAGCAATTTCACATTCGTGGGGATTTGTGACAAGATGGAAAGTACTCATCTGGCTGGAAAGGGGAAATAGAAACCTGATGAACACCTAAATTTTACAGGAAAAAAGCAATTGTGCCATACGGTTTCATAGGTTGTTGTGGCAGTGTCAAAGAGCTGGGGTCGGTTTCACCTGGCATCATCTCCACTGGGATCATAGACGCAAGCTGGCAGAAGAAGGCATCAGCCTCAGAGAAGATATCAATTTGGGATGCCATGTGACTTTCCTGTTGCACGTTTCAGTATGCAAATTGCAGGAGAATCACCTTCTCAAGCAGGGTTCCACTGATCAAGGAATCGGGGGGTGAGTATATACTATTTCCTGCTTCGATGATGTGCACAATACTTGAGCTAAGCTGTTGATCCTTTAGAATGGTTAAATACTGTTATGGTCCCCACAGAGAAAAACCTCAGGTGTTCCCAAAATTCCTGCAATAAAGTCACAAAACAGTTGTGGAAAGAGAGAGTTGTTTGGTGCGCCAATGCTTAATCCTGATACAAGGGCAACATAACAGTCCCCGTTGATTGCTTATTTCACGTGTGAGTTACACAAGATCTTGTGAGAAGTATCATACTTAGTGGAATATCAGGCTGAATTGGGATGCCAGGGACACAGAAATCTGTGACAACAAATTCATTTCCTTCTTCTGAAAGTGTTCCTCTTGCACATAAAACCGTACCTTCATCAGATGAGTAAGTCCTTGTGGATGGACAAGTAGTGCACCTGTTACAAGGGATGAAACAGGGATACTGGCAGGAAGTGCTAGTCTGACACGACTGGTATCATCTTCCAATGTAATAGTATCCTTTTCACTCGTATATGTTATTTCATTGTTCCACTTGATGCCAACTACAACTCGCTGTACAGAATGATCAATATAGGAAGACCACAAATTTAAAAAGAGTGGTACCCACCTCTGCAGTGTATTCTTTAAGGAGATTTGGTATTAAAGGCATTTCTTTGCACACAGTCCCACCTACCACACATTCCACACCAGAACGTAGTTCGATGATTCGGTTTACATACAAGATATCATCTGTGGAGAAACAGTCAGAGTGGACAACAAAAAAAAAACCTTGCAGAGACCATGCCACTGTTCCCTAGCCCTTTGATCGGCCCAAGGTCTCATTCTATGAAGTCTGTGGTAATATATCGAAGCAAACTGCAAGCAGTCATGTGTACAAAAAAAGCACGTGTTTAACTAAGAACGATTCTAATTCGTACCTCTCTGTTGTAGTCCTTAACGGGGACCAGAAAGCGATCATTTTTGCTTTTGTAGGGGCAGACGGGTCGTGTCAACTTCTCCCTACATGCACATTGTTTATCACTATGTCTCCAGTCCAACACAACCACACTGCCGTATGTACGACACTTACATTACTGCCCTGCCCGCGGGAAACACTCCAATTCGCGGCCAAAATTGCCTCTCTTGGAGCCCGAGATCTCGGCTGATGGCGTAAAAAATAAAGAGCAACAAACACAACAACAAAACAACAAAACGTACAAGGCAACACAATAATTCTTGGTATCAATTCTACCGGACAAGCTTTCATAAAGAAAAATAAACACTAGTGAGGTTTTATTCTTAGTTTTTTATCTGTGCTGTGTTTGTTTGGAAGCTGATTCAACTCAACACTTTACCAATATCTGAAGCCAGCGGGGTATGTGGATTACGCTGAACTAACCCCGAACAGTTTGGGGAGTTTGAGGGACAAAGGATACAGACGTGAGCTAAATGGTGGGAATTTTGGTTTTTTAAATGCTCACTGAAGAGTGAGGCTACAAAAATTGGGACTGGCCGGTGGCCTGAGTCCACGAGGCATTGGAGTTAGTTTGCAATCAGCAAAAAATCTACGCCATCCCTTACGGTCATCAGCTGTAGAAATACCCCAAGCGCAAGAACTGATTTCCTTCCACTCCATCGCTGCGGCTTTTTTGGGCGTCCCGCGGTCCGAATTGTGGGTCCAAATCTCTCCCACAATAACAGAGCTCTCAGGGCCGTATTTATTCGCGGAAGCGTGCCTGTCTGTTCTTCAACACAACCAAAAAAAAACTCACAGGGTGAGCACGAGTCGGTTAACGGGCTTGCTCGTGTACTCGGGCTTGTCTGTTCCTTCAATGTTCCCCTCACTTTTTTCTTGGAGTCACTGCCTCATAGCAGTCCTCCTTTTTTGAAAATTAAAAAAAAAATCTGGCGAAAATGAGGTGGTCTGTGTCCACCACAACGCGTTTGTCACCAACTTAATTTTTCTTCTCTCGAAGGCTTTTCCGAAACGCCAAATTTTAGTGAACTTTATTTAGATTTATAAAATCATAATTAAAAAAAAAACCAACAGTAACAAGCATCTCTGACAGCCAACCAACAAACAATATGACAACCGAAGCGACAGTAGTTCCCCACCCCGTTGCGACCAGCAGTTGCATCAGCTCGCTCTTCACCGGGCTCTTCCGCCTCGGCGCCAGGCTGCCCGGCGCCGCGCTCCTCGCCGCGACCTACCAGGCCTACGGGAAGCCCGCCGTCGAACTCGCCAAGCCCCGCGTGGCCGGCACCGCCGAGCGCGCCCACGTCGCCCTGGCCGGCGTGCTGCCCTCGGCGCCGTACCAGCTGCCCTCCGCCTCGTCGATCTTGGAGTCGCTGCCCCACCCCCCGCGCCTCGCCAAGGTCGTGCCCGCGGCCGCCGCGACGACCCGCGGGTGGGTGGAGCCCCTGCGCGAGCCCGTGGCCTCGCGCTGCCTCGCCGCCTGCGCCGCCGCCCGCCGCCTGCTCGTCCACTGCGTCGCCGCCCTGCTCGCCGTCGTCTGCGCGCCGTGGGCCTTTGTGAGCTCCCGCGTGCTGCCGCTGCTGCCCAGCGTTCGCCGCTGTTCGGCTTCTGCGAAACCTGCTGCTGTTGAAGTTTCTTCTGCTCATGCTCATGCTCCTGCTCCTGATTCTGATTCTGATTATGGCTCGAGGACGGCTGCGGAGACTGAAGGTTCTAGGACTCCTGTGAAGACTGGTGCTCCTTGTTGCGTGGTTTCTTCTTGTATACATTCTGCTGTATCTTGTGTACGAAATGTGCTTTTGCACGTGGCGACCTTCCTGTGCGGCGTCAAGGCCCTTTTCGCGAAACTTGTATCTCGCGTGTCTGGTCTCGCCCAACGCTCTCTGGAGATTGCTATAGAATTGTTAAATGGTGTACATACCAAACTCGCACGTGCCAGAGCCTTCGTCATTTCCAAGCTCCAAGTTAGACCAACTATTGCCTCCGTAACAACCACATTAGCAGCCACAGCAGCTTCAGCCACCCCAACTCACGCGGTAACCAAGGTGACTGTTGAAACAAAGTCCGCTTGTACCAAGTTCCACGCCAAGCTCCACTCAACAGCATCCAGGATGATTTCAGGCTTGCTAGTCAGGATCCACCAAACTAAGCTTTTCCGATGTAAATTCTCCTTTCCTTCTACATTACATTTCCCTGCACTTTTTCCGTTATTGGATCCACTAACAAAACACAGACCTGATGCGCTACCGGAGGATGTTCCTTTTGGCCAAGTGGCTTCACCTTGTAGAATCCAAACCCTTGGGTGTATTCCTTCCCGAGACTCCCACTGAAATCCCAGTTGACAATTCCAAGAAGGAAATACTGCCCGAAGATCACAACGACGATCACGACGCCCACAACGATCACGACGCCTCGGCCTCGAGCGATGAGGACGCTCCCAGCCACAAGTCAGCCTTCGAGGATGTACATGATCAAGAGCCTGTTGATACCAGTGCCGAAGAAACTGCCGATCACGACCAGAACACCACCAATAATAGTGCTGAGACTGGCGAAGGACTTGAAAACAAGCAGAGCCAACAGCTGGAGGACGACAAGGTTGATTCCTAGTCTACAGTTAGAAGGCTTTACCTAGTACCCCCTAATACTTCCTCTGTTTGATAAAATCAAAACTTCCCTGTTATAGTCCTACGATCTTGGTTTTACTTTTTTGTTGTTTGAACAGATTCAGAACGTGGGTTGCTTGATTGGCGTTCCCCCTTAGCACTTGCTTTTATCTGCCAGATGGTGTCGATTTACTCTGGGGTCTTCAGTGGCAAAAAAAGCTGATTTGCTGCGGCTCTCCTGTCTAGATCTTCGATCTTCTTCTTAATTTGTCACGCCAAGTCGAAATTTTGTTCGTGTGATTTCTTTCTTCCCTTTTTTTTTTCGATTTGACGCAAATTGCCGGGCATGCTCCCTACTTCGCCTTTGTCGACCTCGCCCCGTAAAACAAAGAGAAAAGACGAGGGAGCAACTTCCCCAACGGTAAGATCCGATGACGAGGCGTGGGAGGCAATTGAGAGGAAGAAGAGGAGAGGTGTATTTAGGCATTTCCGGCTCCCAACATTCTCCAAGCAATCTTCTGAGGCAACCAAGTACAAAACCTGGTGCCACTATGTCCCTTATTTCTGATTTTTTTTAAAGTTATGTGGGGTGCCTAATTTTTTTTTTTTCTTTCTTTCTTTCCCCTTCGCTTTTAGGGCCATCTCCTTACATGCACTCGTTACGAACGAAATAATACCCAAGTTTGAAAGCCAGTGTCTGAAATTATCGGATCCAGACAAGGCACAAGTACTTTACTTCCTTGGCTCTATTTCCCTCTGAGCCAAACACTAGGCAGCAATTTCACAACTAACGACCCAGCTTGAGAAACTCTCCGGATCCCTGAACTTTGTCTACTCATTGGAAAAGCCACCGTAAGCCTCCCATTGATTTGTTTCACACTGAAAATCCTTGTAGTGAGTATGAACCTGTTGTGGACCAGTGTTTGTTTCAAATGTGGGCACAAATACTGAGAGCAATGCAAAGTTTGCCGGGAGCTGATACCCCTCTGATTTTTTTCAGTACTTTAGCAACAATATTAACACGGTAAAGCTTTCTCACTATCAGTAAATAACTCAATCAGAATCTAAGCCCAGAGCTGGTGCACTTTCCACTGCCCAAGCGGTCATCTCAGTCTGAACTTCCACTGGATTTAGTTTTGTCAATTCGCTATCGGAAATTGCTGTATGCAACTCTTCAGTTGCTTATGATCACCATCAATCACTCAACTACCGCGGTGCCAGTTGAAAAACGGGAATTACCTAGATTACCTAGTGATAATTCAGATTTGCCCTGGGAACCAGACATAGCAATCCCTCTATCTCATGTCTCGTTTCCTTTGGCAATTCAGTCACCTCGCCAGCCAATTCAGTCATCCACCCAGGCGTACTCGCCATGTGCCCCCCAACCTTCTGTTTTGTCTAATATGCACCTTTCTCCCCCATCACCCGAATCTGAACCCCCAGATGCCTTCTTAATAGAAAATTCTTGTGCAACTCCTTCTTGTAGAGAGAGTTTGTCGCACGTACCACCTTCACATCCACTCCCACTTCCACCCTCCAACAGAGCCTCACAACAAGCTCTCGTCCAGACTACTATGATTCATTGTAATTCCGAAGTTGATGAATCCAGGAAATCACCCCCTCTCCAGTCATCTCCAGACAGTCCTCCCCCCATGATCTTTCAGCTGGAGGATAACGGCACATTATCCAAAGACTCTCTAGATTCTATAACTACCTCACGCACAGCCCCATGCTCTCCGGAACGTGAACAATACTCCAGCTCAGATTCTGAGTTTGACTCTGAAAGAGAAGATGAGCTTGATGTCATTCTGGCATCACTGAAGAATATCGATATATCCATCCCAAAAGCTGATACTACAACATCATTTGCTGGTCTGCCGTTTGGTTCCACCCACCCAGGACTAGGTATCACTGTGCCAATGAGTGTCTCTTGTACAACCTCAACTTGCGGTGCAGAGTCTCATGTTGAGAGTTCAACTTCCTCCCAAGATTCCAAATATAATTCCCACGGAACTACTACACCTAAGGTATTCAGCCTAATATTCAACTGTTCCTTAGTGCTCTTTAGGAATCGGTAGCAATAACCTTTCAACTCAACCTCCCAACAATGTACTGGCGGGCACTCAGCCGATTACTGGCTATTCTTTTCTTCCGCATTCCATGTGCGTTCTCCAAATTCCATAACATACACTAAAGAGTTATGCCCCAAGGCTTCCGCAAACTCTTATCTTGTTCTCTACCAACAGTACCTTCCGGTGCTTTAGATCCCATTGAACCAGGTCCCGATTCCTTCCAGTATTTCTTAATCCTGATATCAATAGTTTGCAACAAGCTGTCACCTTTTCCATCTTTTTCTCAATGGGATGCCTTCCATGCTTATCTGGACCAGGTACCACTAATTTTTTCCTTTCCAACTTTTTTTATGTCTCTTTTATGCAGATGATGCCAGATTTAGAAGCAAAGATAGTCCTCGAAATTGAAAGACCTGTATGAATATCTGAAGTTAGTTACATCAGATATCAATTTTTTTTTTTAGTGGCTAGAGGTTATGAAGAATCATTTCCTTGTTTTCTTCAAGGAGCTCTTGGTGTATGTTAAATTACTTGTTGGCAACCGGTAAGCCACTATTTATTCTTCAATTGTCTAAGAATACGAAGTGACTTTGAGTGGTACTCGATTCCGGCATTCCATAGCCTCTTGCAGGCGTACTTATTTGCCTATACAAACCCCAAACCATGCGATAACATTTACTTCGTTGAGATCGAGGATTTATTGCTTGGTGTGGCTCCTGAAAAAGTACTAAATGGCATGATAAGGTGGCTTTCTCCATTTTTGTTTTTTCCTGCAACTTACGTTTTCTTTCAAGTATATTCTATGCCAAGACTTGCGCGTCAGATACAGTCGCTGTTCTTGGTGTGTCCTGTGGATACTCTCTTCTGGCTTATTGGCTTTTAGATACATTTACATTCCTGGACCGTTGGCTTAGTTGCATTTCTCAGCATAAACAAGTTCTAGGTCGGGATTTTGACATGCCCTTCATGTGCAAGGGTTTCGAGGGTTAGCATTTTTTCCTTGAAGTTTATACTGCTAAGAAAGGCATAGTGATAATTGATATTGACCACCATACATTATTAGTCCGTGTGAGCAGGTTGCTCTCTTTTTTTGCTTTCTAAACGAAAACAGGTTCTCAATTTTCTATACACGCACGCGGATTTGTTCCTTTTCGAATCTCGAATGGTTCTTATCACTCTATTTCTTCCGGTTTTTGTTAACTTTTCACATTAGTTTTTGTTTCTCGAATTTCTGCTAAATCGCTGGTTTCTGTTTTTCTTTTTACATTGGGTATGCAACTACCTTTCTTGCCTTTTTTCTCAAAGTATGAAGAGCCACCTCGTCCGCTCCGCTTTTTACCAAGTTTTACTTCTTCAGGTCTGGCTACCTTGTAACTTCATTTCAAAAATCCAACATCCAAACAGCGCTCCAGGAAGAGGGTTAGCAGTTCCTCACGCTATGCAGACCCAACACTTAATGAGATCGACCAAATGAACAGGTAAAGAGCTTGACTCTATTCAATGCCGTTGGCACATCAACTCGCAGGAAAATAAACACACAAATTGAAGTCTATCTCAATCTAGTGGTACAACCTGATCCCGTACCTCCTCCCAGTAGCCCCGGCCCTCCTCCTCCTACCAAAGCAGTCACCAGCACTATCAGTCACAACAATAACAACACCAGGCTACAGCCTGGCCACCACGAAGTCTATGTTCCACTTGCCCAAATCGAGTGGTCACAGCACGTGGAACGCTTTGCGGAATTTCTTCAGCAGGACCCCAGTTCACACCCCCCCATTGTAGATTTTTTGTAGCCTTTTAGGAAGTCCTCAGTCTTCACCACGAAGGCTCCGCTTGTTTATACCACAGCAAAATAAAAGAGATATGAGTGTTTTTTTAAACTTTTTTTTTTTAAATACCACCACCCCTTTTTTAATGGGGGGGTGGGGTCTAAAAAACCTCATAAATCAGTCAGCCTTCAAAGAGGTGGGAAAAGTGTATCTTACACTCATACACTCCATGTACAGCCAGCACAACATGCCTCACGTTGTAGTAATAGTAGTTGTATAAGCATACATGTTGGGCCATGGAGGTAAAACGAAAGTGCTATCACAGGCCGCCTGATCCCCCAGCTGCTGCCGTGGCATCGTCTAGGTCAGCCTCAGAGGCAAATGGGTTTTGTGATGCCAGTTCAACAACTGCTGCAGCGTCGGTGTTAATAAGCTTTCCACCTTTTTTTTTCCGGGTTAGAATCCCCGTGTTAGGGATGGGAAGGGAAGAACCCGTGGAGAATTTAAAGAATGCCCTAAGCTCCGGTACTGTTTCGCAGTGTCGGCACCATTCTTCTAAGGACAAAACGCCATCATCATTGTCGTCAGCCTCAAAGATCTATAGAGTTGTTCAAAAAAGTGAGTATTTTCGACGGTAGCTCACTGGGTTACCTTATCTATTGCTTGTTGAATGTGGGGCCTATGAAGTTCAACTGATCTGGCAGCTCCTTCAGCTAGAAAGTATTAGGGGAGTTTTAAAGTTGTTTCACCCTGTACCAGCATTTTTCCGGAGAATCGCCATTCCGTCAAATCCCGGGAAGGTGGGGATCATTGACCTGCCAGTTTGAATAGTTACTAGCATTTGCGCATTATACAGAGCATTTTCGAATGCTTGTGTCAGTTCCTGTCTAGTCAATGTCCCATCACCTGGTTTAACCACGATTAACACATTCTAATGCCAAGGTAACACAACCATTGGCGTCACATGCATAGAATACAAGGGCAGCCTTATCTTTCATATTTCCTTTTGCCATAACAGCTAACTGTAATACAGAAAAGAGAGGAATTTCATGAGTACATATTATAGTTAAATTGGAACTCAACCCCTCCAAACAGTTCCTGGTAGCTTATAGAGTTGCTGTGATCTACGTCAAGTAGAGTAAATAGCTGTTGTGCGAATTCTGCCTCTTTCAAGGCAAGTAAGTCTGGGAAGAGCTTTGAAGCTTGCTTTACAATATCAGTGAACTTTTCAAAGGAGACCTTGTAATGTAATGCTCGATGAGTTGAACGTCGAACCAAAGTTAAAATGTGGAGGGAGTCACCGATTCAGTCTTGGATCCAACAAGTTCCAGCCATAGGTCAGATAGTTTCTTTACATCAGCGTCTGACAGCCGCATAGAAAACTATTCCTTTTTGTCAGTGCCAGGTTTATTGTTCTGGTTTAGTATTGCTTTTTTACATTATCGTAAAATACAAGTCCCATAATAGAACGCGACCACACCTCTTCCATTTTGCCATCAGGCCCCGCCGTTGTAGCAGATGCAGCCGCGGTAGGTGTAGGTGTCGCAGTTGCATTTGATGACGTCGTAGTGGTCTTGGCCGTGCCAGACGAGGAAGGAGGACCCGATATCGACGTCGACGCGGGCCTGCCAACCCCTCCTGTGTTCGTTGTTGCTGTGGTTGTCGAGGTGCCGTGTTGTGGCTGTGTTGACGACGTACGCGGTTGTGGTGTGGCGGTAGTGGTGGTGGTAGCGGCTGTGGAGTGAGAGTGTGGGCGGTGCTGCTGCGAAGTTGGCGACGTGGAGGTTGGTGTCTTGGACTTGCTCTTGCTGCTGGCGCTGTTGCCCATGTTGCTTGTTGTGTGGGTAGTGTTTGGGGGTTTTTTGGGCTATTGCAAAAGTAAAGGGGTGTGGGTAAGGAAGTCGTTGGGTAGCGTGTTACTGATGGAACTTGTGATTTGATCTTTTAACTTTTGGTTTTTATCCTTTTTGTTTTTATCATCATCGCTTCCGTTCCGTCTCTTCTCAACATCGCAGAAAAAAAAAACAACGAGTGTCCACTGTCATTCACTGCACCAGCCGCGGAGAAAAAAAGATGCCATCGGGCAGAAAGGAATAAAGGTCCATTAAAGAGAGGAAAGGCGTTGTGGCCATATCTGTTGTAATAGTTGTAGTTTTCACTAGAACCGCCTAGGACCTCGCACGCCAGGCCCCACGAGCCCCACGTGGAGGAGGGGCAGCGGCGCCGCGGCCGCGGGGGGCCGCCGCCGTGGGGGGCGCGGGGGTGACGGCCACGGTGGGAGGCGCGTGCACGGCCACGGGCGTCGGGGCCGGCGCCGCCCTGCCGCGGCCTCCTCGGGCTCCCCTTGGTGCTCCTCGGCCGCGCCCGCCTCGGCCACCTCTGCCTCCCCGGCCTCTTCCCCTGCCTCTGCCTCTGCCGCGCCCGCCTCGGCCCGAGGCGCCTTCTTTCCTGGGCTTCCGCTCCTTGGGTGCTTTGGGCGCTGCTTCCTTCTTCTTCTGTAGCTGCTTGAGCTTCATGTCTGCAAGCAGTTGTCTGAAAGCTTCCAATCCCAGCTTGGCTTGTTGTTGCTCAAGTGTCTCTTTTTCTATGTTGTGCCAATTAGGACAGAGGAAAAAGTTATTGACTGGGTACCCTTTTCTGTGCATTCAAAGACAACACCTTCAAACATGAAGGCAACATGCCCTGGTTGTAATGCTGCAGCTATTTCAGCCGGTGTCCATCTGTTTTGCGTTTTAAGTTATGTTTAAAAAAGGTTGTAACAGGAAGTTACGTTATCAAAGCGCGAGTTGAGGTTCGGATATTTGGATTGTAAATAGGCGGTACGTTCACTGTCCCACAGTAGCACAAATCAGGAATTCCGAAGAGTTTACGGGCGTTCTTTAGGGAGACGTAATTTGCATGAGTTGTTGATACTAAAGAGTTATGTTGAAGTGATTAACATACCCTAACACAGGCTGCAGCAAGTTCCACAAGTGGTAAGGGGTGGAAGTACTCGGCCACTTTCACAAGAATGTGTGGAAGTGTGCTTGGTTCATTGTGAACGGGATAAGGCTTCTCCATGTTAAATGGGGTGACGTATGGTGCATCCGTGCCAAGAACCTTCACGTGTTACATGACAGGAAAAAAAAGTATGGCATACCAATTTATCGAGGGGTATTTGGTTGACAATTTTGCGCAAAGGCTCCCCTCTGGCATCATTACAAAGAATTCCTGTGTACCGTCACATTTTTGGCACACCAAGTTTATATACCAGCAATACTAATATAGAAATCGTGCTTGATATACCACTGAAGCTCTGCTTCTGTGCCATTGAAGCAATTTATTACTTTGCGGGTTATCTTGACACTGTTAAATAACTCAAAGAGAAGTGAGAGATACCTGAGTTTCAAAAGGGGTGAATGCTTCAACAAAGTCCTTATGTGCTTCTGTTGTACAGTGAGAAGTGGTAGAGATAACACAAATACCTCGCTCGTGAAAGATGACGGGCATCTTTTTGGCCGCCGCAATTTCCAGCTGACATTTAAGCCAAGCTTTCTGGCTTACTTTGCTTGCCGGACTAAAAAAAATAGTGAGATCTCCTCAAAGGTGATGAAAGTACCATTCTGCCTCATAAGAGAGACCACATTCACCCACAGCAATAAACCCACCACCTTCAATCAACTTCAGGAGTATATCTGCGGGTAAACAAAAATAAGGAGAAATTTGCAGTATTCATAGAAGGGTACTTGGATCCACTGGCGTTTTCTCTGCGTAGTGAGGATGAATACCAACACTGGCGAACACAGAATTTGGATTCATCTGGGCTATCTTGCGAGAGATGTTGCTTGTTTCCACATCCTGTGCACAGGAACGGTGAACCCCTAATGGTCACTCCCATACAAGATAAACTACACACCACGGACAAAGCAATCATTTGGCTAACACCAGCCACAGCAGCTCGGTGAAGTAGAGTTAAATCATTGTTAAAGGCAGGGTCAAACAAATTGACTCCTAAACAATGTTAGAAAACGGGGTATTTTTGTTTGAAGGAACCAGTGTCAATGAGTTGAGGAATGCAATTAGCAGGATAAGATACGGGGTGGCTTATATTGCAGTATGGCTCAGGAAACCTTTGGTTGATTTTTCCTTAAAAAAGGGCAGAGGTGAAAAAAAAGTTATACGTTACGCGGCATTGGACAACAGCTGTGTTGGCAAGACGAGGTCCAGGGAACCACAACGGGATACGGAAGATATCCTAATGTATCATTACAGAGTATCGTGGCATTAAAACCGTCACCTGGTCTGTAAGAGCCCGCCAAACGCAAGGTGGCTTTGCAGATGTGGCTTGGTGCTCTTCCTCAACAGCTGCTGACGGGCGTGTTGGTGCTGCTGGCGTGCTTGCGGTGGTAGTTGTACTAACAGTTGTGGTTTCAGGGTTTGTGAGAATTTGAATGTGTGTCAACTCTTCAGGAAATTCAATCTAATGACAATTAAGTTGTTTAATCTTATTTTCATCAATCTTACTTTGAGGAAGCCAGCAAGCTCAGGATATTTGGTGGCAGTGTAACTTTGAATGATATTTCGTATTTCAGCTCCTGTCACTGTGGTGCGGTACTGGAATGGTCTATAATGCACAGTTGGGCATAAGGGAAGACGATTGTTGATTGTATTGACCTCTGAAGCCGCTCAATCTTTCCATTTGGAAGAACAACGCTCCATCTGATTTTGAATTCTATTTCAAGGGAATCCAGCTAAAAGGGGTGAGTGCTCAGCATACAGGAAATGGGCACAGCATTACCTGCGTTGGAACAAGGAATTCTCGGTCCACAACCGGTACAGGACTGTTAATCTGTGCAGGTCTTTTTAAATCAAGGCCGGGCAACACTCACATACATCGTAGGTGAATTTCAGTTCCAGTAGATTGAAGACTTGTTCCCAAAACATGAGTGGGGCTCGCTTTGCCTCCCCAGCAGCTTTCATAAGCCTGATTTTCTCTGCTTGAGCCCTAATTTGTCCCTTGAGGGCCTTGTTTTTTTTTAGAGTTTGCTTGGATGGATCAAGTAAAGCAAACATATGCATAATGACTTTTACTTTTGTTTTAATTTTAATTTTGTTTAGTTTTAGTTTTGGCTTGCGTCTCACACACCTCGCGTTGTTCAACAGCCAACGGAGTGATGTTGTTGCGAATCATCAGCTTCTTCATCAACTTTGGTGTGGGCCACTTGGACGACGCGGCGGCCGGGGCAGAGGACGCAACGGACGACGACGAAGCAGGAGCGGCCGCCGCAGACGACGACGAAGACGACGATGTCGAGGACGTGGTGGTGGTGCTTGACATCTCGGTAGCGGTCACGATGGGGGTGGAGGGGGGTTTTCCTTTTGCTTTTTTGTGTTCTTGTTTGTCTTCCCTTTCGGAATCAAAAAATTGCACTTTTGAAACGTTCTTGGTTTGGTTTCTGGACGACGAAATCACCCAGCACCAAGGAGCCACGAGCCACGTGCCCACTCATCTATCCCTGAGTTGGAGGAGCCTGAGGCGTCAGTCCCTGACATTACTGAGGTCCAACTTGGGCCAGAGGCTCTGAGTTTTCGGGTGAACGGGAACAAAAGAACCGAAAGTAACCGGAACGGTTACCCAACACAAATGAGCAAGAGCCACATACAATTGGATATGAGTAAGGTGGGGGCGGTACTGGCTACATTGAACGCGCAGCAACGTAGCCGGTTTGCGCGTGGTGGTTCCAAGGAGGCGCTGCAGATATTACTTGGCCCTGGTGCATTTGCACCATTCCACAAAATGGTTAGTACGTTGTAGTGCAGAAACAGGCGTATTTTTGGATCCCTTTCTAAGTTTGCCTTTTTAGCACTACGCCATGTTTGTGATGGGTAAAGAAGAATTGGAAAAAAGAGCCCAGGTTGTTGTTGGAGGGTTTATTTCCCCATCAAGTGACCGCTACGTGCATGGTGTAAGTTTCAATCCAGAGAAAACAATACATTTGCAAAACAGGCAAAGTCATTCCCACCCATTGAAAAAGTTCTAGAAATTAGGTGCTGATTTCATTCCATTGAATCACCGTTGTGCAATCTGTGATATCTACGCAGCCGAAACAAATTGGATAACGACTATTCCTTGGGGGTGGCCCAATGGGTACCAAACTGGGCAAGTCGTGGAGCAATTGTTGTCTGCAGAGTTTCCAGGTTAATCTACTTAGGGTCTTTCATTTCCGTAAGGTGTTACAGAGTTTAATTTTCATGTACGCCTGATGTATGGGGCGGACTTCATTGCCAAGTACGATGCTTGGGAAGATGACATTGACTATGTCGTTCCTGGAAGACCAGGATACACTGAAGCAGTTGCCGAAAATATCAAAAGGAGGCCATGTTGTGGTATGCCCTTCTTTTGCCCAACATTCTCTCAAGTACCCTCATTTCCACAGGTATCATTTTGTTACCCGAACTTGAGGACATCAGCTCAACCCTCATTCGCCAAGCAATGCATGATAACGACGTAGCAAGCCTTTCTAGATTCCTACATCCGCAGGTATTACACAATTCACCTCATGCAGTCCACACTAACTGTTGACAGGCTGTCACCTATCTCCTGGAGCACTTTGCGTCCTGGGCTACATCGTAACCTGTGTATATAAATGTCCAAGGAGTGGTGCCATTTTGTATCACGAAAAAATGGAGTTGGGAGGTGCCAAAAAATGAGTTCTTTGTTGTTAGCATTTACAGCGTTTGTTGGAGGGTTGATTTGGTTGTTCCTCAACACTACCAGTAACACTTGTGGCATTGGCACCAGACACTCTGAAACTCACACAGAGCATTTCTTTGTGTGGGGAAACATTGCGAACATCATGAATCTTTAGTTCATAGGGTACGACAGGATGCAAAGCGGTGAGAAGTTGCTGTGTTCATAATAATTAGGAGAATCACAAGGGAAGAGTTCGTACTTCACGTGCATCTGTTTTTGGATTCACAGCTTTTTTTGAGAATGTATAACAGTGCACCCACGCATCAGAGGGCCATTTGCATGGTGTGCTTAAGCAAAAGTCACGTATCACATCTGTAAAATGTGTTGGAATGCACATGCAATTTTGGGAGTTACCAACGAAGGTGATTGCCGAAGCAGGGAGATTCATTACTACATGATTGAATTTCACACCCTTTGCTACCATGTCGCGCATGAAGTCCCTACCATCCATGTTGTAACATTGAACAAATTTTGAAACCTAGGATTACAGTAAGTGAGAAGACAAGGTATTACAGTTGTGCTTTCTTTGTTGATAGCGGCATTTTGGGTCAAGTACTTGACCGAGGAGGGATTGAGATCGTTAGCATGGACAACACATCCAAATTTGGCTGCTGGTACTGCAAAAGGTCCCACTCCGGCGAAGACATCACCTATTTCCAGTGTAGAAGATTGAGAAGATTGCTCGGATCCGAGAAGAACTGTACATATGACATCTTCCTGCTTGAAGAGAGAGACAAGACGTGTGTGCTCGGTTTGTAACCGAGAGTTCCAGTAGACTTCTTTGTAATTGAATCGAAACTTACAAGTGCCTTCTCTCTGGAAAACCAGTTAAATTGGTTTGACAAGGGGAAGAAGTTGCGGTACCACTTCCGTTTCAAAGTTATCCTCGCCAGCTATAATCTTTAAGGGTTAATTGGTGCACTAAAGTGCATAGGAAGACACACCTCCATATCAAACGTGCGAAACACTGCATGTATGCTCCCTACTTTCGTTACAACAGTTCGTAGATTGGGATTTTGCTGTTGGATTTTCATATTTAAGTATTATACATATTGAACTAGATGGTCACCGCTAAAATAACTTCGCCTATCAGATATCGGTAAGGAAGTTGCTCGTCCCGTAAATTTAAGTGGGCAATGTGGCCTAAATATATGTGAAAGAAGTTAGCAGTAAATTTTTACATACCAACTGTCTCAAATGAGGACGGTATAGCACTTATAGTACTAGGAAGGAGAGTTTTCAAAATTTCCTCTGGAATAGGCAAAGAGAAAGATAAATATACGTAAGTACACCTTGAGGTTATATAATAGAATGTGAAAATATAATAGACATCCACAGTGGTGGTTGTATACCAACAGTGCAGTGAGTATGGTCAAACTGAACTTCGTAACTCGGGATTACATCACACCCAGCCACAAGCTTCCGGCAGATGTCAGGTAAGTCATCCAGTGAATGAACATCAGGTGACAGGAGAACCAACTTGTGGGATTCACTTCCACTCGTCGGGGGTTTCACTTTAGTTGCCTGCGCAGCCTTTCTAGACTTCTTGCCTCCCTTCTTTCGGGCTGCAGGAGTAACTTCGTGCACTTGTTCTCTTGCTGCTGCAGTGGTTGTTTCCGGTGCCGGCGTTGCTGCTGCTGCGGTCGTTGTTGCCACACAAGTGGACTCATTGGTGTCAACAGTTTTCTCTGCGCCATTTGCTAAGTCACAAGCCTGGGTAACATCCGATGTAGTAGCTGGCAAAGAAGGCACAGAATCAGAAGGAGCTGTGTTCGAGGGAAACGGATCATCCAGTATAGAGCGCACCTTTCTACCAGAAAGCAAGTATCCCCTGAATTGACGCACAACCTCGCCACACAAGTGCGTAGGTACTCGCAGCGCCATTACGTTGGCTTTCTTGGTGAACGACGTCTTATCGAACTTGATCGAAGTTACGGCACTACTACTCGCCGCAGATGCGGCGCTCACACTTGTAGTAGAGTGCTCTGAAGAAGAAGAAGTCGTAGTCGTAGAAGTCGTTGGTCCAATATCTGTCGGTGGCGTAGCCGACACACGGCCCTCGTGCACGTCGCCCATCTCGCTCTACGGAAATAATATTGCAATTATGAAAAACGAAAGATCTGCATCACGGAACAGTCTATTTTGGCATAATTAGGGGTTCTTCAGACGATTCAGCAGCCGAACCAATAAGGAGGGCACGCAGAAAGAACACCGTACCAAAAGAACATGGGCAGATTATACGAGATGTGCAGGCATCGCGCGACGTGCAACACAGTAGGCACGCAGATACGGAATTTCGGCGGGAATGCCATGTGTGCTGCTGGTGACCATGGGCTGCTCAATCTATACCAAGCTGCAACAAATCTCACAGGGTGGCCAGGCGTTTCCGGCTGTGCAATCTTCTGTGGTGGCCTTTTTTTGTTTGTTTGTTTATTTGTTTGTTTTTTTTGTTATTGCGCTTGTTGGATGTAGACAAATTTAATTAATTGTACTGGTAGAACAGTTCTTATCGTTTTCTAGTATTCTTAAGAGTGCAGGATGTGAGTTTAGTACTGAGTACTCATACTCACTTACAAGTGATGCAAAAGAAATCATACCTGCCATCAGGAAAAGCCACCCAGCCGTGTTGAGGAAAGAGGATATAAACCTCAAAACAGCCTGATGAAGGTCCTCCCCAGTGCCCTACAACTCCAAAAAGGCTGTATTCCAAGGACCCAGGTTTGTTCGCCAGACTGCTGGAAGCAATTTTTTTCAGGTCCAGTGTATGCGGGAGGTTTATTGTGAAATTTGTTACGCTTATTCTCATATCCGGGAAGTCTAAAACGAATTGCTTGATGTCAACCAGTAAGGAGAGAGTGGGTTTATTCATATAATACTCCAGCAGGTAACTATCTGCTGGAATAACCTCATCCCGCAATTCCAAGCAAATCAAGTCCCAGAGGTTATACTGATTTGATCTCTGCCAATCAACCTTTTGCTGGTATGCAATTTCATATGGTGTGCCATCTGGAATGACCAGGGAGGGCTGCCCCATGCTGGCGTGAGATGGACATGCGTCAAGGGATAGAAATTTTTGCCGGCATTCCTTTACGCCATCCTCTTTGTCCTTTGCTCCAGATAGCGGGATAATTTTCTTTAGAGACTGATACTCTAGGGGTTGCATAATTTGCGGCGGGAGCAGCGACAGCACAGCAAATGCAATGTTGCAGAAAGACTCGTATGGGTCGATTTGGTTCAAACCAGGGAGATTTGTGACAGTTGGCATTGGATCAACTGTTTTCATACTTTCAAAAAGCTGCATTCAATGGGTATGGTAATAACACTCAAAAAAAGTGATAAAAAAAAAACTTGCTGCATTGCAGGTAACGTCTCGTTATCTGGGTGATCCTTTGGCATGCAACCCATTATTGCTTGCCTCGTATTCGTGTCCCAGTACAGTAAATGCACCAGAGAAGCCTTTTTTCCATCAGTTAGGCAAGTTGTGCTTTGGTTTGCAAGTTGCATACAACACTCCAACACATTCCACCACCCCGCAGCCCCGAAACTGGCATAGATGCTATGTTAGTGACATGATGGCGAAACTGTATGCACACACTGCGGTTCAAAGGAATAGCACCAAAGGAATCCATTTGTGCGTCGGTTCGAATCGGCACAAAAAACGCCTAATGAGGGGAGAATGTTTTTGTTTTTTTTTTTTTTATTTTCAAATTACGGTTTGTTGGGAGTTGTTGGCTTGGATGGTGTTGTGGTAGGAGGTACGGGGTGTGGCTTTACGGGCACTTTTGTGTCCACACGGCTTCTCTTGGGGGCAGAAACAACAAAGTTCTCTGCTGCAAGAGGTGGGGCACTGTTGCGTTTCATTTCTCTCTCAACTTGCACAATTCTCTGGGCAAGGTCTTTGATTGAATTACCTTTGGTTGGAGGAGCTTTGGTAGGAGCTGCACCGTTCAAGTTGGCATCCTGGAACCAAACGTTAGAAATGTGTTCGGTTGTTTATTGAGAGAATTGTATGTTAACCTTAGGTTCGGGAACAGAAAATATTCTTTCATTTTTCTTCAGAACCCTCTCTTCAGCGCTCATTTCTTCCTTTCTTCGACGTTGCTCAGCTCGTCGTTGTCGCTCTTCCTTGCTTAAGAAATACTCACCAGATTCCATCATAAGATCTTCCTTGCGTGGCGCTGACAAGAATGGTCAACTGTGATAGAAAAAGAAGTGCTAGTACACACTTGGTGGTGGTGCAAACAATGGTTTGTTCTTCTTCCTGTCATGTTGATCACGACGTGCTTTCTTCGCTCTTTTCTTTAACTTCTTGTCTTTGAGTTTCTTTGCTATACTCACATTCTTTGTGAATTTTGGAAGGTATTTATCCCAGCTCTCGTGGGCAAGAGATGGTATTTTAGCTAGTTCCCTCTTAATCATGAGGGTCTAGATAAAAAGCAATTAAAAATGGCTCCCATCCTTGAAGTGTAGTACCTTGATATTAAATACAGGATGTATATTGCGCATGCATTCCTCTGCAATCTTACGGACGGTCTTTAGACCATGCAAGGGGCCCATAGCGGCAACTGTCTTGCCTTGCACGAGAATGTAACATCCAGTGAGAATTTCAATTGCCTGGGCATTAACATTAACAGATCGTCCACTGTTGCCACCATCCTCACCCGTAGTGTGGCCCCATTTGGACCAACTAGTCTTTGCCTTCTCTTTCTGAATAAATCTCCTTGAACATGATTCCCGATCTTGATAATATCGCCAAATACGTTATCTTGCAAAACTTTTACCGCCTAAAGAGGTGTGCTTGAGAGATCACTACATTTTAGGGTAGGCAAACTTGTTCTGCTGGAACACTTCGGGACAACAATCGTAGGCAATCTCTGCCCTTAATGATAATAAAAGGATCGAACGTGGTGGGTGTTGTCTTAACCATCATAACACCTTGGTACAGGTTATGTTACATACAACCCCATTTCTTGCCTCTCTACCTTCGACAAGATCCAGAACGCATCCCAGATGATATTGATGGAAGGTATCACTGATGAATTTCCAATGCTCCTGGAGGTATGTATCACCTTTGGTGTATTAGTAATAGCTCCCCCGGGTGGAGAATAACATCATGATTTGTGTTATCATACGATATTTCGGAAACATTACAGCAAACGATGTTTCTTCAAGAAGCCCGTGAGGGTTATCCTCCTTAGTAAATGTGGGTTCCGACCAGAAATCGATCTTTTCGGCCTCTAGAATACATGGTAACTTTTTTACTACAAAAGAGGGCGAAAGCTCGCACCTCTGCCCTGTGAGACGGCTTCGGCCTTCCTCTTCCTTTCGCGCTCTTCCTCTTCCTTATCTATTCTCTCGCGCTTCTCCAGCTTCATTCTCTTTTGCTCTTCCTTCTGCTGCTTGCGGTACTCATCCTTCTGGTCGCTCATGTACCCGTGCTTCACCGTCCGCAAGTACTTGCCAAGCTCGCCGCCGACGCCGCCCTTGGTCCTGTGCCCCATGGGCACAGCCTCTTCCGCCTTGTTTTTCCACCCATCCAGGGCCGCCACCCACTCCGCCGGCCCTCGTTTGTATGACGGCACCACAGACGCCGTTCCTGTCGCAATGGGTGTTGTGGTTGCCATTGTCCCTGTTGCTGTCGCAAATCCGCACGTGCCTTCGCGCTAGTTCGCTTGTTTATTAAAGTGGCGAGATTTCCAATCAACAATTTGGGACAGTTGCAAACGCCAATTAATCTCTTCGGACCTTTGTTGCTCTCAGATTTCCCTCGTAAAAGCCCCTCACAGCAACACAACAATACAGCCCGGACGAACCCTACGGGGAGTAAAAACTCTGTAGGTTCATAGTGTTAAGATCTCACAGGTTTTTGAGATTTCTCAAACGATCGTACGATGGCAACGGACAGGTCACACGCAGCGGTTGACATTTCGGCGACGGAGAGGGAGTACTTTGCCCTGCCCGGTCCAGACGTAGCTAAAGAAACAGCAGAGATCTCGGCGTTCGTTGACACGCACGTCGCGCAGCACCACCTGATTGCCCTTGTTACTGTACGAATCAAACTGTTTTCCTTTTTTCCCCTTCGTTGCTAAATAACAGCACAGTCTGGTGGGACGACTGTACCTTTGGAGAGAAATACGGTGAGATTCATCGATAATTTCAGTTCCGGTGGGCGTGGTGCTGCATCTACAGAATGCTTGTTGGAGAGTGGCTACGCTGTTGTTTATTTGCATCGAGCACATTCCAAGTTGCCATACAGCCGGTGTGCCAGCAGCATCAAATCTTGCGTGGCCAGGATTCACAACTCTTAATGATTTTCGCAGACAATTCCTTGGAAACATGTTTGATCACATGCAGGTGGACCCAAACGGGGAAGTGATATGTGAGTTGAAATTGGAGCGTGATAAGTCTAACCTTTACATGGTTACCTTCAGTGCCCCCCAAAGTGAAGCAAGTGGCACGACAATATCACGCGGCAAAATCTGAGGGACGCATACTTTTTGTTCCATTCACGACTGTGGATCAGTATCTGCATCTGCTCAAAGCTTCGTGCTCGATCATGAGTCGAGTTGGAAAGAATGCATTCAGTTAGTTACAATTTCTTTTTAGCTTATTGACAATTCTTTCTTCTGTAGTCTACGCATCTGCAGCTGTTTCCGATTTTTTTATCCCTTTTGATCAATTACCATCTCACAAAATCCAGGTAAATTTAACGTTGACGAAAAGTTCACAATACACCATTCTAACTTCTTGCCAATTAGTCCAATGTCGATGGCCTCAGATTAGACTTGAAAAATGTGCCAAAACTCCTGCCGGCGATTCGTTCCATATGGTGCCCCGGGGCTTATATTGTTTCTTTTAAAGTGTGCCTGCCATTCTCCCCTCTATTATAAAACTCACCAACGAACGAACCACCAGCTGGAAACAGATGAGTCTATCCTCAAGTACAAAGCAACCACATCTCTTGCCAACAGTGGCAGCAACATTGTTGTGGGCAACTTGCTCAACGAAATACGAGCCCGCGTGTTACTTTACGATCCCTCAACTCCCAATGGCGCCCCCATTCTAAAGCCGGACACTGACGATATTGAAGTCCCTCTAATGCGGGAACTTACGATAAGGCACCAATCCTTCATTTCACAGCCCTGAACCACCACTTCAACACCTTCCAGTGTTTGGTGCCCACCAAATAGACACTAAATTTGTCTGTCTTTCCTGTTGCTGTACCCTTTTGTTTCAGATAGTCCGGGACTTTAAAGCCCAACGACACAAACACAACCCTTTGGTTCGTTTTTTCGGCCAGCACCGTGCACGGAAAACAAACCCCCTGCCGCTTTTGGTTTTTCGCCGAGAAGCAAAAAAAATTTATCCATCCAATAGGCACGCCCGGCCGTGATGGAGTGCACTCGATGTCGTATCAAAGTCCTCAAGTACCCAACCACCACCACTTCCCATAACTTTTTTTTTTCCTCCCTTCCCCTCCCCGCCGCACCCCTTCCCCCTTAACTCCAGTCTCCCAGGTACTGCCCCAAGTGCGGCACACTCGGGACCGATAGCACCACCCCACAACAACCATCGTCATCATCACCATCGTCGTCATCATCATCAGCAACAACAACATCGACGCCGGCCTCGCCCTCGTCCCCATCAACAGGGGGAGGAGCCCCGATCCCCTCGCCGCCGCCGCCGCCGTCGAGGCCGGCGACGATCACCCCGTGCATCAGGTGCAAGTACGGGGTCCCCGCGCCCTCGCGGTTCTGCACGTCGTGCGGGCAGGCGGTGCAGAAGCCCCCGCCGCCGCCGCCCCCGCCGCCGCCGGCCAACTGCCGCTACTGCGACGCGCCGCTGTTCCCCAGGGCCAAGTTCTGCGGCTCCTGCCGCAAGCCCGTGCCCGCGTCCCTGTCCCAGTCCTTCTCCGTGTCGTCGCCGGCGCTCCTGTCCCTGATCACCTCGTCGCCCTCGTCGCCGTCGCCGTCGCCCTCCGCGTCCCAGCCGCAGCACATGTCCGCGTCCTTCGTTTCTGTTTTGGCTGCTCAGCCGAGGCAGGAGTCAGCTCAGATATCTGGTTCTGGCTCTGCTTCTGCTTCTGGCTCTGGCTCCGGTTCTGGTTCTCATTCTCAAAGCTCCAGTGTATCGCAGGAGCACCCTCGAAGACATTCTGATTCATCCGATTCTTCACAAAATTCTCCTGGGGATGCTTCTGCTGCTGTTCCTGTGTCTCAAAAGGAAAACGCCATCAAAGAGAGGGCGGCGTCTGTATCGGTGCCTGTGACGCCGGAAAGTCCAAGTGCTGTGGCGGAATCTTCGGCTTCTAAAGAAGCTCCAGGTACACCCAAGGACAGTGTACCACCACCTCCACCGCCTCCCCCTCCTCCACTGACTCTTTCCTCTCGAACACCTCTGCGTGCAAGGAGGGTGGTGCCCCCACAGCCTCCGCCACCCCCACCCCCGCCCAAGAAATATACTGCTCGCACTCTGCCATCGCATGCTGCAACACATGCGACGGCATCTCCACCTGCTACCCAGGTACCGGTTGCGCCAGTCCCTCCACCTCCACCACCAAAGAAGCTTCCCTCTGCTCTTCCCTTGCGCTTGATAAGGCACGCTCATAGAAAATCCGAGCCCACCAAATCCTCTGCCAAGTCCTGGCCGGACTCTGAATCACCCAAGTCGGAGACTGGCAATTCCTCAGCCAATGCAACCCAAAGTACCCCACCCACTGCAAATGTCAGTGTTGTAACGTCTACCACAAGTCAACCTAGCGAATCCACTCCAACTGACCCTACTAAGGCAGACACTCCAAAAACTGCATCCCTGAAAGCTGCCCGCCCCACCCATGCACTTCCTGCGAGGCCCTCTCACCCTCTTCCTGCCGTTCCACCCTCTGGTTCCAGTTCAACTCCCATTACTCAATCTGTTACCCCTCCACTGCCGGGCTCTCCTCAAGCGCCGCAGCAGATACCATCCTCAACACCCACAAGAGCAACAACACCGCCTCCAGGGGTACAAACAGTC